>JASKGM010072750.1:0-15810 GCA_034509205.1 Ceratonia siliqua
TCCTTAAGCAAGATTAATGCTTGACAAAATCAATGACACCAAAAGCCGACCTCCTGCTATCAGAATTAATTTATACACAATAGGCATAACAAGTTAATTCAACCTTAACTTCACCAAAAGTGAACTAAACATGATAGCTCAAAATTGATTCATGTAATATAGAATTGTCATGCTATTTCAGAACATATAACATCAAAAGCTTGCCTAACATGCTACCAAGAATAACACCACCGTGAGTACACAAGACATACAGTCAAAATTAGCATCATACTAGATCAAAGCTACTCCAAAATTAATACAGTTCAAAGCAAACAAGATAACAGAGTTAGCATCTTCCATGGCCTAATAACTCTGAATCACCACAACCCACATAAGTCCAGCATACGAGTAGAATTATAATGCATCAGGCCATATGGCAAGCAATCAAGGTTACCATTCAATCAGAGCCAAGCTAATCCAAAATGAATACAATTAGAAACTAGCATTCTATATGAACAGAATTATGATAATCCATATTAATATTACCCTATAACCCCACAACAATACTTCCCCAATTTATTGTAGACAAAAAGAACAGATTAAACTATTCTTAATGATAAATAAAGGCCAAAACATCATCCCATCACACGTACCATGATACAAACATCACCAAAGTTTACCAAGTAATTCCCGAACCCCTTTTAAACAACTCACTGTTACGTCCTTGCTAGAACCCATACAGACTGATGGTGAAAACAAGCTAAGTTAACACGACCTTACAATCACTAAAGACAACCGGAGAATACCTTTACAAGTTTTTCTGTTCCCTGCAACCTTGTCTAGAAATTTTTGTCTTTTCTTCTCTTCTCTGCCTCTGTTGTCCATCAATTCTTCCCTCAGTTCCTAGCTTGCTCATCCTCTCTCTCTCTCTGGATTGTTTCTTCGAAGTTGTTCTGCTTTTCGCTTCCCTTTTCTCCCTTTTCCCCTCCTTCTTCGCTTGTTTGTCCTTTCTTCTCTCTCGGTATTTATAGCCAAATTTGATTGCACCCTTCCTTAGTCTATTCCTATTCCACCCGAAACAAAATCATATTCTTATCTTCTTCTGGTCAACACCATGAGTTGGAAATCGAATGAAGTGAAAGCTAACCCTGAAAGTCTTCCAAACCCAGCCAGGGATGACGCTTGATGTAGGAAGAAGATCATCGCATTAATGATGAGATCAACGGGACAAGACAAACTCCTGACCTGATGAGCTGGTGCTGTGTAGAATCCTCTTGAAGGTGGATGACTCACCAGCAGATGAACCCCTCCCATTTGAAACCTCTGGGATTGAGAACTGGGGTTGAGAGGTGGCTAGGACTCCACTTACAGCGCAAATGGTACTGGGTGAAGAAATTTCTGGACCGGGTCATGGGTTTAGACGGACATGTAGGTAGATGGATCGGATTGAGCTTGATTTAATGGGCTGATGATCTTTCGGCTAGAAGAATTGTTGGGCTAATGATATTGGGTTAAATGGTATAGGGTGTGGGATAGCAAATTGGGCATTTGGAGTTTTCTAATTTTGGGACTTCCCTTTTTTTTTTATATTCAAGCTTATATTTTTTATTACTATTTGTTTATTTCTTTTATAAAACAACATAACACATCACATATTTCTTAACTCTCTTTTTCCTTGCTTTCCTTTAGTTTTATTATTTCTACATTTCAGGCTTTTTTGTCAAATATTACCATTGTCCCTTAATTTTTTTATATTTTTATATTTTTTGCTATTTTTCAAAAATTTTAAAATTTATCTGGACAAAATCAGGTGTTTACACCAGTCATAGTCTACATATATGCCCGCTTGTAGTGAGTGACATAAACTCCATGACAATGGACTAAAGGTTGGAGGCCATGGGTTCTAAGATTACTAACACCCTCTCTTACTCAATATTTTAATTATTTAATTATGATTAATTATTCTAAGTTGATTTACCAAGTTTCTAGCATACATCTCTTTAGAAAACTTAAATCACTTATGAACTTGGATTCCTTTCTCAATGTTTTAGATAGGATTTGTATTAGTAACTTTTACTAATTATTTAGGAATTTTAGATATTTGATTCCTTATGCATTTCCTAATTATTTTCACACTCACTCTTAGTTTGAAAATAAACTTAGGTAATTTAATTGACTCATTAGTTACTAGGTGATTTAATTCTAACTAAACTTTTCAGTTGAAAATTAATTACTTTTAACTAATTTATCAATTATAGACCTAATTAATTTCTAAGTAATTTATTTCATTGAAAAATGAAATCCTAAATGAGCCAACTTGATAATTATTAATCTTTCTTATGTTTTAACATTTTAAAACTCTTAAAATATAAGACATAATGTATGCATGAGCATGTGAGGTTGATTGGCACCTACTAGTCTACATGACATGTTATAGCATATATTATTATATATTATAAAATTAAATATAATACCAAGACCATATTAATGGCCATCATAAAAGAGAAAATAAAATCCTAAACTATTACATTTATTTTTTTCATTCCTTGCGATTCTTTAACTCTTGGAGTTGTGAGATGTCTCCACCAACTTACTAGGCCTTGGGCTTGGTTGAGAGGTCTCCATGTTACAATTGATGTCTTCTTGCCATTTACAATTTAATTTTATAATTTAAAAAAATAACAAAAATAAACCAACAAGGAAATATGACCATATAGGGTCACCCTTCTTGTTACATTCAAAAAATACAAGGAAATTCCTCTAAGGCATTAATATGGCCAAAAACTTAATTTAAACGAAAAATAACATATCAAAGAAATCATAGATACAATCATACATTGTAAATGATTTCTAGGTGCCAATCATGGATCATACACAAACATAGCCATGAACCAGGCTTTGATACCAATCGTTAGATCTAATTGTTTATCCTAAATATTTACCGTACAAGCGTTAGCTTTTAAAATTTTGAAACATTCAAGGTTGCAAATAGGTAGAAACAAAACACATAGGCAAATAACTTATGGCTTAAAGGAGAAGTAAAATGGATAAAAATTTTATATACCTCTTGTATTCACTTTAATCTTGTAATATACTTCCGAACCAGGCGAACTAACTGCCCATTCTTTGGGAAGTACTAATCCACGAAACCTACAGTAAATAAACTTAATATAGAAAGCTATGAAGGCACTCATACAAAACTTACTTTTCTTTTAGTATTTTTCTTTCAAAACTCGAGGCACTCTCAATCTACTTTTGCTCTCAAAATTTCGGCAACAATAGCTCTCACTTCTCTCAATAATAATTTTCGGCTAGGTGAGTTTAATTGATATATATAATCATCTAACGCTAGGTCACATGAGTGTATTTGAGTGTAATTCAAAAAATAGTCCTTCCAAAATACTTAGGGATTCCACACACTTATTAGGGATTAGATAATCAAATTATCTAATTAATTTATCAATTAATAATTGTATTATTCAATTAATAGTTTTATTATTCAATTGATAAAGTTATATTTTATTTAACTCTTAAATAAAATATGTGGGATTTTCTAATTGGTCATGCTTGAATATAAAATTCAAATAATAAAAAATTAAAACTCTTTTAATTTCTAATCCTTTATTCACTAGGATAATTAGGATAATTAAGAGGAAATCAATCTCCTTCCTTTATCATTTTATTAAGATAAAATTAATTCAATTAATTAATTATCCTAATATTGTTGCAAAGTTTGAATTGTTCAAACTTGCAAGAGAACTTCCTCTCCACATGAAGGAGAGAAGCATGGCCAAAGGAAGGGAATTGGTCTTTGACATGGTCAAATATATTTCCTTCTAATTATCCTAAATATCTAAGTGAATAAAGGTTTGAAATTAAAAGATTTTGATTTTCTTAGGTAACCTACATTCGCTAAGAAACTAACGAAGTTAAAGAGATTTAATTAAATAAAATTAATTTATTGTATTTTAATTCAAGCATGACCAATTAGAAAGCCCCACATATTTTATTTAAGTGTTAAATAAAATATGAGTTTATCAATTAAATAATACAATTATTGATTGATAAATTAAATAGATAATATGATTATCTACTTTCCCTATGGTAGGCATGTGGAATCCCTAATTATTAGGGATTGATTTTTGGATACACTCATGTGGTCTACGGTTAGGTGATTATATATATCAGCAACAACCCTTTTCATAGCCAAGCCATCTAAGCATTCTTTGGAGAGAAAATTTCCTAGCATACGTGAGGTTTGGGAGAAAGAGAGAAACACAATTTGAAGGCTTTAGTTTATTAAGTGTTAAGAGATTTTGTTCTTCATGCTATACTATAGGGAACAAAAGGGAATGCTTTCTAGTTTAATTTTGAAAGCTATCAATTATATTTTCTTTCATTTTTTGTTTTGTTCCAATCACTAAACCTATTCACCATAGGTTATGTGGATTAGTACTTCCCAAAGAATAGGCGGTCAGTGTGCTTGGGGGGGAAGTAAATTTTAAAACTCATGCTTATACTATAAACACTTAGAGGTAACAACTAGATCCAACACCCAAATCCTAGAATATTGATCTTTCTTTGAACGCTACGGTGACTCCTTGGCAATTTCATTGCTTACAATTTAGCACTACATGTGTGTACCTTGAAACTGTGCCTTAATGTATTTATACATATTGGTACCCGATATATCAAGTTGTTATCTCAACTTGCTCATTATTTTCTTAGTAAGTCATTTAGTCCCTGCTGCTTATTGTGGAAACTTCTATTGCATGTGTGCATATCCACTAGAGTCTTCACTCTAAAACACATACATTCTCTGTCAATGGAGCAAAGTATTTCCCAAGTGTACCCCTCCCTGCATTTTGCCCTCACCTTCTTTGAATCATTCTTCACAAATCTATTTGATAAGATTCTACCACAGCATAATCTTTTACAGCCTTTTTAAATGTTTGCAGTTCAAAACTCTATCCTAGTGCAAATAAAACATTCTCAAATTTTGTTTCTGTGTTATGCTGCATAAATCTAAGCCTTTTCCTTTTATTTCTATGTTTTTTCTTGAATGATTGATCTTTTTCGCTACCATCAAGACAAATAAATTCTTCAGACTCATAAGTGTCCTCTCCCTCAAATGACCTCTCACAAGATTGCACCATAGGGCTATAAGTTTGTTGTTAGGCCCAAAATTAGGCACATTAATAGCTAGACTCTCTTCATTTATTGGTACCTCTTTATGTAGTGGTTCCTTTTCATTTCGTGGTACATCTTCACTAATAGCCTTGGTAATAGTCTCTACAATGTATTCAGGCATGTCACCATTGAAATTATCACTATCACATCTCCAACTTCAGTATCATTGTCATTGTAATTACAAAATTCATCTTAGTTTCCACCAACATCATTTTCTTTCTCTACATTAGGGAGTCTAGGATGTATAGGAGTTTAGATCCAATAAATGATAGATCCTACATCCTCTCCTCAAGCACAAAGCAAGCAACCACAGCTTTTACAACCAACCCTGGTTTACCTATTCTCCCACTGAGATTTTCCCAAGAACCTAGCCAAACTCAATCACATGCTAAATAACTCATAGCTTTTTACTACTCCTTGGGCAACCTTAACATAGGCTCAAGCTCTCACAACTTTTTACTACCTCCCTGGGCAACCTTATACACTAGATTTTTTTTCTCACAGGTAAACCTAGCAAACCTCACAACAATATTTTGATAAACTCAAATATACCCAAATTCCCTCATATGACTAGACTCAATAATGCTCAATGGAAGGCTATATATCTCATTTTTTAGCTCAAACAGACAGTGTATGCTTTGCTTGTTTCTGTCTCTTATTCTCTTGTCCATTATCTTCACCAAGTCTATCTTTTTATACTTGAAAAAATTGAACATTGAGTTCTTAGCCATTGGAAGAGAAGACATGATTTTAGAATGCAGCATGAACTGTTTTCATATTGATCTTTGTTCAAAATATGAAGGCTTTTTCTTTTGCAGTACAATATGTTCTTATTATCTTTGACATTTGAGCACATTAGAGTCTGTTTCACATTTTTTTCCATCATTTTAGCAATTCAAATTTTTACTACAATAGCTAGAGTTTTGTTGTTCAGTTAGCTGCTCTTATCTTCTAGTTTCCATTCTACACAAGTAAACTTTACAACAGTAAAGACTTGTCTTTTCAAGGCATTATCTTCTTTTGAATAAAATATTATAAAAGTTATTTTACAACGAAGCCTTTTCAAAAATATTCTAAAAGGTGTGTTATCTTTCAAAACTATTTCTGAACTTTTTAGTATGAACTTCAATTCTAGTAAACAGTATCCTTCAGTACACAGCACGAGTGTTCTAATTTATTGATCTTGTTTCTGCTTGCTCATTTCCTTGATGAGCTATGGTGCTTGCTCAATTAAGTAACTTTGTTTTTTTGGTTTATCTTTTGACTTGTTTATTTTAGTTGGCCATCAAAACTGTCTATCTATATTCTCACAACAATTGTTTTGGTGAATATAGGGTTGTAGGCTATTTAGGTTTTTACAACGAAGCCTTTTCAAAAATATTCTAAAAGGTGTGTTATCTTTCAAAACTATTTCTGAACTTTTTAGTATGAACTTCAATTCTAGTAAACAGTATCCTTCAGTACACAGCACGAGTGTTCTAATTTATTGATCTTGTTTCTGCTTGCTCATTTCCTTGATGAGCTATGGTGCTTGCTCAATTAAGTAACTTTGTTTTTTTGGTTTATCTTTTGACTTGTTTATTTTAGTTGGCCATCAAAACTGTCTATCTATATTCTCACAACAATTGTTTTGGTGAATATAGGGTTGTAGGCTATTTAGGTTTGTATTAGGGCAATGAGGGCTGTTAGAAGGTTTTCTTGAGTAAAGAAGGAAATAAATTTTGTTTATGGGGCTGATTTGATCAAAAAGAGAGCAATAGGGATGGTTTTGGAATTGAGGTTAGAATTAAAAAAAAATTCCTAAAATAACAAAGACAAACAAATGGAATGGTTAATGAGATAGGGCTGATTATGGTTAAAACATTTCCTAAAATTCAAAGTTGGAGGTAGCAACTTCAGAAAATTTTGATCCTAAGTGGAATAGATGGAAAAAATGGAAACAAAGTTAATTAATAAGACTTTCAGGTGATGGTTTGGGCCATGTTGATTGGTTTTGAAGGTGGTTGCGGCTAGGTATAGTGGGCTTGGCTTGATTATTGATTTTTCAATGGGTTAGGGTGGATCAGGCTAAGATAATGATTTTTTTTTTAGGGTTTTGGGTTTTGAGCTATGACTTTCCTATTGTTACTTTTCTTTTCTATTTTACTTTTTAATTATCAAGAATGAGCCAGGAGAAAGTATAGTGCTCATAGCCTCTAGGAATCAAACTTGGTTTTTTTATCTTACCATTGCCTTGGGACTCACCCAAGGTCTTTGTAATGCTTTGAGACTCAAACCTAAATTTTTTATCACAACGTCATTGGACTCAAACTCATGGTCTTTTCTATATCTTCACCACAATAAAATATATTGCACCTAATGGGTCTTAGTTCTATGGCCTGACTCACTTACTTTCTACGCCCTATATATGCCAAAATTCTTGATCTAGTTATTCACATCATTATAATCATCCTTTCTGATAATAGTATATCTATATTATAGATACCATTCATTATCTAGGGCCAAGCTAATTCGTATAACAAATTTTCAATACCTTCACTACCTTATCAATTTGCACATCAACTAACATTCGTAGCCTTTATAATATACTTATATCTATTCTCTCACATCTTACACGTCCAATCCTTCTTGTGCAATAATTTCAAAGTCAACTATGAGTACAAAATATATTAATCCTTTGATCCAATTTACCATGTTACTTGTCAGTCTATTTTCCTGATTTCAATAAATATAATTAAATCTCCAAGTATTCTCAATTTTTGTTATTTATTTTGTTGTTTTGTGATACAAAGCAATCAGAGATTAGATTTGTTAGGATTCCTTGATAAACAATTACAACTCAACTCCTTAACCTTAACTCATTTTCCACCTATTTGAACCAAAATAGTTTGAGATGATCAAAATCACTACCCTAAGCTTGATTTTGGAGAAAACTTATCACCAACCCCTTTTAATCTTTCCTCTAAATACCAACAAGCATCAACAGCTCAAGAATCTTAGATCCACCTTAAAAACCTAAACAGGAATCGTAGAATTATAAACTAATCAGGTAGAAATGAAGATTCTAGGTTTAAATGATGATTAGAAGGTGAAATTGTAGCAAAACTTACGTTCAAAGTCAAATCGTAACATGCCCTAGCAAAGTCGCCTGAGAGCTCCCGCAAACCTCCACCACTTTTGTTTTCTCGGGGTTTCTAACCCTTATATATATATATATCACAATGTCCGATTGACTGGACCATGACCACAGGTTCACTGAAGGTCACTTAAATGCAATCAAATAGCATCCTTGCTGTTCTATTAGCACTTCAACACTAATTCTTTTTTTTATATTTTACTTCCTATTTACTTTAAGACATAAATACAAATAAGAAAATACTCACCATTTGAATATATAAAAAAAACACAAAAATGGAATTTTTGAAGGATTAGAAAATAAGTTTTTGGTTCTAGTTCAGGTTTCCCTCTTGTAATCTTAAAACGGTTGACTTAAAGGCTCTTAAAAGTTCATTAAAAGTTATTTTTTGAATATTCTAATTATAAGGATGAAATACTGGGACTTTTAAAATCCCGAAGAAGTAAGTTTTGTGTAGCCTTCCTTATAGGTGGAACCACTTTTAGACTTGGAAAATTTTTCAGCCTCAAAACTGGTAGCATAACTTTTCACTAGAATTTCACCCCCCAAGGGTGGGTATGACAATTCCCCCCCCCCCCCCCCCCCAAACAAAGAAATGCGTCCTCGTATTTCACAAGGAACTACAACGTTAGTTGGTTTTGAATTCCTTCTTCTACATATATCTTTGTTGATAAACTATTTGTTCCTTACTCTATCCTTTCGCCTTGTCTTAGCCATTATCTTACATAAAATTAAATTCCAATCCTTATTAAGATAAGTGTTACTAGTTAGTATCTTCAATTCACTGGGTTGTCCTTTGCAACTTCTTCAATTGTTTCCTCCTTCTTGCTTACTTCCTTAGCCAACTTGACCCCTGAGATGTTTATTATAACTTGTTATATTCTATTTCCATCAATCAATATCCATCTTTTCTTTATTACTATTTGATTAGTCTTTTGACATCGCCTTGTTTTCTCATTATAACCTTAAATATTTCTTGTAGTATTTTACTTCTTCTGATTACACATCTGCCTCTATTAAGTGCCTGTTTCATTCTTACACCATCATCCTTTCGAATTCACACGTTGCCGCTTGTGTCAATGAGTTCATTTCCCCTTTCAACACTATCAAGGTTACCTAATATTCTAATCCTCTCAGTTGATATGCAAATTTTCTAAATATTATCCTCTTGAGTCAAACTTATATGTTCCTTGCAAGGTTCTACTTATGTCTCGTACAAAATTTTGTAGCCAATTTCCATATACCTATTTATTCGCAACCTCCTTATTTACTAATTTCTAATTTCTATCTTTAGGCTCATAGCCCATTATGCCTTAATGAATTCTCTGATTCTTTATATCAATCCCTATACTTGTTTTTATTGAATATAACTATTATTATAGAGGTTCATTTTTTTATTACTCTTTCACTATGTCTATTTTCACTTGTCCTACATATAGTTCATTCATACCATTCTACTCTTAACTCCAATTACATTTGGAATTATAGACAACATTTAAATCCAACTTAATTGTTATCTTATATTGTTAGGATTACCAAGTTTCCTTATTATATTTTCTTTTGCTTTCATAAATCATCAACATCTATCCTTCTTCACTTATTAAGTATACTTCCTCAAACATTTTCCATGTTAGTTTTCATTATTCATCATAGAGTTACACTTATAACATAAGGGTTATTTCAATTTCTCCCTGGTTTAAATATCTATATTTTGCCGTCTTTGGTATATCGGTTAATAAGTTAGTATACGTCAGTCACCTGGACCCTCTATTTTACAGGTTTTGAATAATTTTTCCAATATAACAACTATGATCTCTCCTCATTATCATCTTACATCAATTATTTCACCTTCAGTCCTTCTTTTTTTATATAATTTAACTTTCTTTTCCAAGTCTTACTTTGTAACATCCTTCACTTTTACTTTATAGCCCTTTGTTTACTTCATTAAGGTCAAGATTCCTTGGTTATCCCTTATCACAGTTTCATCACACCTTTAATTCCTCACTTACTTTGTCTAGCATCCTACGCATATTGCCTTAGTTTGAGCTTCTACCATAATTAAGTTACAATGCTTTGATTGCGTTTCTTTCATTTCTAGGTTATCCTTTATGTTTTTGTATCATCTAACTTCAATGTGTGATTAAAGTATGCATTTATCATGTGAAAATTATCATTTGCATTGAACTGTCCAACACTCTTGAAATAATTATATTACAAACATTAACACTTTAACAATCAGGTCAGTATACACATAACATTTATTACAAAAACATTACCATAATCTCCAAAGGTACATCAACTAGTTTCCATTTAGATTACCGCCATTCTTCCTTCCATTGGTAGTCTCTTATGCATATTTGCTATAGGGCTCAACTATTGAATAAGATAGATTTGATCTTCGAGCATCAAATCCAGCCTTCACTCAGAACGGCCACTCTTGTGAGTAGTGTCTTAATTGGCCATGGACATAACAATTCACAATCTGCCTTTGACACACTCCTTGGTGTGGTTTCTCACAGCTCGGACAACTAGGTGAGATTTTGGAATTTTGTTCTATAATTGTTTGCTTTGGAATACGGGGATGTATCTACCCGAACTTTGTTTCCCATAAATTGTTCCCCCTGGACTTAGTTTCATATTCTAAATAAGCTTTTTCCTTATACTATGATCTATAAGATTTCTTTTGAGAAGTTTGTAAACCGGAATTAGGATTGAGGGTCTAACTAAGTGTGAGAAAAGGGTTAGCCAACTAGAACCCCACAACATTCGTTCCAAAATTTTTCTTGGGGATCCAATTGAATTTTCCTGAGAATGTATAGGGGTTCAGTTGGATAATCAATTTAATAAAGGTTGCAATTTAAGAAACTAATGCATTATGTATGTGTTCCTATGTATAGGGGAGCTTGGAACTAGCCATCATAACCAATTCGGTCTTGAAGTGGAGAACATTGAGAATAATTGCCTTGCCTTTTTATAATTGTGTTGTGAGTGGATATTTTCTTATATCTAGATGCTGGAATGTCTATGTTTTATCTATGTTACTTGAAAGATGATTTGGGTATTTAACATGAGATATTATGTATGCATGAACTAAACCTTATGCCTTGTGAAATACTCTTAGCAGTATAACAAATACATACAATTTTTGTTTTTCGAAATATTTTATTCCGATAAGAATAAATTGTGAAAGGTTTGGAAATATTGGATTGAATTTACTAGGTGCACCTAGCTTGTAACCTCTACCAGTTGAGGGAAGTTCCTAGTAGAGCATAACTTATGTCAGTTGAATATAATTCCTAGCAAAAGATTTAAGTATGGATTGGATAGTCCTTCTGGTTAAGTGCAATTCCCGAAGGGGGTGTGACTGATTGGATGTTTCCTTTGGTGAGTGCAATTCTCGAAGGTGGGAACTTTATCATCTCTCCAGCTGAGTGCAATTCTCGGAGATGGATGATTGGTTCTCAGTTTAGGTTCTTTCATTGAACCATTATGGATTATAGAATAATATAAATTTGAATGTGGTTTATTTTAAATAAGAAGTAATTCGGATGCCAAAAGTTTAAGCTTCATAATTGAGATGATTTATGAGTTTAAATATTGAATTTACTTAATGAAATTATAGTTTTCTTATACATTGATACCCTGTATTCAAATTATCCTACTTCCTGGAGTAATGTGTATTGTTTGGAAGTTATTAAATCCTTGTTATTTCGATGACTTACTTTGAAGTTGTTTCATTTTCTAATATTTCTCAAAGGTAATACATAATACTTATGGGAATTTAAGTATCACTTGGTGAGTATTTCTTCCACTCACTAAATTTATGTGACTTATCCCTTTAATGTACTCATTTTCGGATCAAGTCGATGATGAACCATCTTCAACTTCATCCTTTCCCCTAGAGCCTACTAATTAAATTGGTAGGCAACTCCGGATAGCAGTGGAGTACACTTTTGGAAATATGGACATGTTGGATAGGGAATTTGCATTTTGTGTGTTGGAATGGTATGTAATTGAAATTGTAAGGGTTTAAGTATAGAAGATATATGTAGTCCTTGTGTACAGAAATTGTCTAAATGATATTTAGGCCATAGAGGCCATTTTGAGTTATGGTGGGCTTGTCTACCCTTATTGAACGTGATGTTTGTTTCTTGGAATAGTCTATATTTTAGAGGAAACTCTGTCAAAATCTTTGGAAAAACAAAATGAAGAATTTCCAATGTGTTATTTTAACTTTGTCATATTTCATATTTGTATTTGTTTGTTTTAAGGTAGTCAATGCATGAGCCTTAGTAGGCTGGTAGGATATTACCTAACTGGTAATTTCTTATACCAATCACGTGTCCTAAATTAAGGCATGACAATTACCCTAGTTATTTGTGCATTGCCCTAAGTTTTTCTATGTTGTCTTAGTTATAAACTTTGAAAAAAATAATAACACAAGAGGGAATATTGTGTATCTTCACTACAATGTCCACAATTTATCAATCACTCCAGAAGCAAGGAAATAAAGGAAGATAAGTGTATTTTACTAAAAATTATTTATGCCATTTTAAGTTAAGTATGCATTAGATACTGAATTTAAGAAAATAAGAATTGTTGGATATGTATTTGAGTTGTCACAACGTGATGACCAGTGAAAAGTCATCATTTTATGACTTTTTGGGTGTGTAAGGGAAAACGTAAGGAAAAAATGGGACTCGCCACCAATTAATTAGAAGGATAATTGTTGGATATGTAATTAGACTCGCCACCAGAGAGTCTGATAGGTAGCTGCTGCATTTTTTAGGCAAAATAGCATTACTCTATAGCAGTACGTTCCTCATTGAGTGACAAAAGTTGTTTTTCTTTGTCCGCCTCATCCATACGATTCTGATTATACCCTGAATATCCTTCCATGAACGAGTATCTAAGGTTAATAGCCGTGTTATCTACCAATACGTCAATATGAGGTAAAGGAAAGTCGTCCTTAAGGCTTGCTTCGTTCAACTTCCTATAGTTAACACACATTCGCACTTTTCCAGGATAGGTACTATATTTGCCACCCACTCCGGGTATCGAGTTACTTTAATAAAGCCAGCCTCTATCTGTTTTACGACTTCCTCCTTAATTTTTAAGGACAGCTCTGGTCTCATTCTCCTTAACTTTTACCTTGTAGGTGTATAGTTAGGGTTTAACAGAATTTTGTGTGTTGCTGTTCAAGGGTTAAGACCCGGCATGTCTTGGTAAGACCACGTAAAGACGTCTATGAATTCTTTGAGAAGTGTAACCATTTCTTCATTTTCCAGGTTATTCACAAGCTTGAGTTTTTTCTTGTCTTCTTCTGTTCTCAGATTTATTATTATGTTTTCCTCGTTGTGAGGACCCATTCCTCTTTCAGATGATTTAATTATCTTGGCAAATCTTTCCACTATTTTGTTATCCTCTTCATCGCAATCATACATATCAATTTCAACATGAAAATCGATTAATAGATGTTGAGTAATTTTGTAAAGACGAGGATTTTGGGAAGAAACAAATTCCCTAGATCATGATAATGAAAACAAATCAAAATGCTGACAAGAAAGACAATAAATATGGAATAAAAGATATGATGAAATGAACTGGATATTTTATTTCTTAGATAATTGAAGTTTGACATTTAAGTAATGTTTTACATGACTTTGGACATCTGTCAAGTGAACTGAAAAATACTCTCTTAAAACTAAATATTACTCTAAAGTGCATATGTCTAGGATAAGCCTCACATCCCAATTATCGAGTGGCTAGCCTTTTTGATCTGGCTCGATCTGATCTTTATGATCTTTTCCACTGCCTAGAGGATTTATAGCCCTGTTCAGCTGCATAACATGGTGTGCTGAAAAAGTTTAGCTGATATGAGGTGTGCCTCTATTGCCTTTCTTTTTGGGCTTGAACTCGTATCCCAAACCTTGACGACCCACATTTTCAATAACCTCGATGGGTGTTGGTATACCTTGCAGACTTTGGCTTAAACCTTTTCCTGGCTGATATCCATTTTTTCTCATGATTTCTTCCACCACATTCTTGGGTTGAACGGGCTACTCATTCATGTTCACTTTCTTGGAAATTTCCAAAGCTTGGAAGGAATTCTCCAAATCCTGGTCAACGGCTTCCACGTAAGGCACTGATGATGGTTTGGAAATTAGCATCTCTTCCTCACTCCGAATGGTTATAATTCTTTTTCCATCAATGAACTTGGGCCTTTGGTGCCAAGATGACGGCACAGCTCTTGCTGCATAAATCCAAGGTCTTCCTAATAGCAGCATATACAAAGGTTCGATATCAATTACCTAACATACCATTCGAAAGGTACTAGGACCGATCTCCAAATTTAGGGTAATGCGTCCTTTGACCTCTCTTTTGGTGCCATCAAAAGTCTGCACTATGATTTCATTAACTTGTATGCTTTCAATATCAACCGGCAGTTGCAATAGTGTGGAGTATGGCAACACATTTAATGAAGAGCCATTATCTATTAACACATTCAAAACAATACGTCCTTCGCATTTTGCAGTGATATGGAGGGCCCTATTATGACTGCTCCCTGATGCACTTAAGTCTTCTTCTGGAAAGGTGATCATGTTGGACACCTTCACATAGTTCACCAATTCTTCAAACTTTTCCAGAGTAACAGTTGGACTAATGTATACTTGATTCAATATCTTTTGTAATGTTTTCCTATGTATCTCTGAGCTGAGAATCAGTGACAAGAATGAAATCTTGGCTTGTGTCCTCCCTAGCTACTCCATAATGTCATATTCACTTTACCTCATGATTTAGAGAAATTCATCATCTTGATTAGAATTTGGCTCTTGTGTAACTTCCACTACCACCTATTTTCCTTTGTTTTTGATTTATGAAGTTTCTGGGGCGTATATTCTTCCGCTTCGGGTTACGCTTCCCATAGCCAAGTTGTTTGCGCTAGTGTTCTTTTGATCTAGAGGTAAATCTATAATTGTTATAGGGTTTTGAATGGTCACTGTTGAGTTATATACCCAAGGGACTGCTTTATCACTGGTGTAGAGGAATGGGGCCGGTGTACTGATTATCATGACTGGTGTTGGTACCATATTTACAGGTGATGTTTGTTGAGCTGTGAGGGCCGTAGGTTCAGGAAAGAAGTCTTCTCCACTGATCACTACGATATCTAGCGTTTAGCACTTTCTTGAGAATTGTATAACTCGCAAGGTAATCCATCTTTGTAAGGCATGTTGGAACGCCTTGCACTATTCTATATCATGTCCTTGAACTACTTGATTATAGACACAATGAGTACTTTGGTCCAGATGTCCCTCATTTGAACCTATATCTCTAGATTTCCCCATATCAAACCCTGATGAACTTAGATTTTCAAAGATTCGAAGTTCGGTCATTTTTATCTCTTAGACCCTTCTTACGGACCTATATCCTTCTAAGATAACACCAACTTGATTATTATCTTGATGATTGGGAAGAGGGTTGGTGTTGATGTTGGGGTTTATATA
>JASKGM010072761.1:5337-15807 GCA_034509205.1 Ceratonia siliqua
ATATATATATATATATATTAGTCTCTTTTTAAATTTTTTTGTCATAAAAACTTTTCATGTGATAAAATTGAAAATTGAATCTCACCCCATTCTTTCCATCTCTTATTTCAAAGCGTTTAAATTTCAACCTCCTTGTTCATATTTCAATA
The DNA here is from genome assembly GCA_034509205.1 of Ceratonia siliqua. NCBI lineage: Eukaryota > Viridiplantae > Streptophyta > Magnoliopsida > Fabales > Fabaceae > Ceratonia > Ceratonia siliqua. Next base: position 5,487 of record JASKGM010072761.1, read on the forward strand.
AACCTCTTATGGTAGTCTTAACATCAAATCATCAATTGGTCTATGAAGTCAGGAAGAAAAAGTTTGACCTTAATCTCATCCCACTCTTACCATTTGATCTAACTCATGAATAAGCATATTCAAATACTCAAATATTATTCAAGATTTCAGCAGCATTTTTACAAGGTTGGTTCGAAGCCACTGTTCCTGCCAAGACATCTGGTGGCACTGGCAATTCTTGTGCTTGTTCGAACAGTTTCAAACAGTGAGCCACAAAAGGGATGATTTCTTCTGCTATAACATCTTTAGCAGTATCAAAGTAACGTTCTTGAACATAGCGGGCAACAGGTGGAAAATCTTGCTGTGCTAGAAATGAATATTCAGCACAATCATCAAGGATTCCCTTCAACTTTCCTGTGGCGTTCTGAAGAAGGTTGAATATGTCCTCATGCAGATAGGTTGTGTCCCTTTCTGCACAACCAATAGCTATGAGGGCCAGCCCTTGCCCATATGCTGACTTTCTCTTAGGATGTGCTTGCAGACACTCTTTTCAAAGCACTGGCTCTTCTGTCTTGCTGCAAAATATGTTGATTAAACTGTCATCTGATTTTGCCTTGCCAATGAGGTTGCAGGAGAAGAAGAAGAGGAGGAAGAGAGTGAGAAGATGGTTGAAGGAACCCATTTGTTGTAGCACAAGTTCTGAATTTGAACAACCTTTATGATAGTTATTCAAGGTTATATAGCAGTTATCTTAAGTATGAATTCAAATATTTTGCATTATTTTTCTGCCTGAACTTTTGTCTTTAATGACAATAAAATCATGCTACTTAAATGATATTATCTCCTATATTCCTCATAATCACATTTGTTGATTTAATTGAGAAGACAAAAAGTAGACAAGATATAGAGACAGAGAATCTGATATAAATACATATATTGCAGATAAAACCATAGTGACAGCGCAATGTTTACTGTAATTTCCAAGAGATTACCAAGTTGTTGGAAAACTCTGCTTTTAGAGGATTAGGACACCGAGGGTGGTCTCCTGTTTGTATTTGTGAACGTCCACTGATCTGGATTTGATTTGTGGTGGAAGTGGAACATATATATATATATACACTGTGACTATCATATTTGCTAAATATGAAAGTTACTGATCACATTATTTTTGAAAAAACTTGGGTTGATGTCCAACATACAAATCGTGGTAAAAATTTTATTATGTACCAAAATAAAAATAAAAATTGATACTTTAAGAATCAGAAAAGAAAAGATTTAACAATTTAACAATTTGCACACTGTTTACAGAAAAAAAAATAATAGGAAGAATTTATTATCAATAATTATAATTTTCCTACAAACTTAAAAATTTTAATTCCATTCAAAATTTTCGCCCATAATTTATATTTGCAACTCATGTCACTGGAATAAACTTTGCTTTTTTGTTTATACAAATTAAGCCGCGGCACACTTCACCTACCATGCCACCACACCCTAGACTTGAAAACCCTTTTTTTTTCATCAACTTTTCATCTAGTGTTCCATTTTCTTGCAATACCAAATTCATTAATACAGAATACTACATGATTATAAACAAAAGTGCTTGATCCATGAGCAAACTTGGAAGGTCATTTTGTTTTACTAGCACATGCTACTCTGCTTTTTCCTTCTATGAATTTGCCAGTTTGATTTCTTTCCTTTCTGGCCATATGCAAATTTGATTAGAATTGAGAAACTTCATAACAGCTTTTGTACCTAGGAATCTTTGCATTCATCATCAGACAGAGAAAATTCATAGCTGTAGTGGGTATATTAAATTTCCAATGTGTCCAGAATATAGGTTGGTTTAATAAATGCACCTTTTTTCTTTTTCATTTCAGTAGGGGCTATTATTATAATCCCAAGGCTAGTTGCGTTTACTCCATCCAAGGTTTGCTGAATTATTTAGAATAGGTGATATACAGAGGTATGCATTGTTGACTTGTTCAGAGTTTTAAAAAGAATATCAAACTCATCTTGTTTCATGTTTGATAAAATGTGTAAATGGGAACTTTCTCGTGTCAATGTTTGATGTGAAACTCATCTGGTTTGGCATAAGATGCTTGGAAAAGTAGGATGGGAGAGATTGGCTCTTAGTAGTGCAGGGATCACAAGTACACAATCTCTGTTCAAGTGTGACTTCATGCTATTAGATTATTACCCACAGCTTATGCATCTTACATTTTGACCCCACAGACTATATGGAGTCTTCAATGTTATCATTATTCTCTCTACTCAATTTATTTTGACTCTAGAAAGTATTGATAGTGCAACAAACAAATGTTCTGCGTTGATATTTTTTTTATTATATATGAGACTTACCTTTTGGCTATAAAAATTGGCTGGACCTTCAACTGCTAAACACCATTTGAATTCAAAAGAGAAAATTTTGAACTTCAGGGAATTCATTTTTGGCCAGCAACTTTTCAGCGGTAGAAGGCTCTTGATGGGCTACAGGAAGCATAATCACTTATGATGGGTCAACTCCAAATCTTACTCTGATTTTGGTGCTGATCTCAATTCTTCAGCAAGTTACTCTGTTTCCAGAAAGGGCTATAAATTTGTTATTAAAAAAAGCAGCGGAGGAGAAAATCAGCTAAGAATTATGGGAGACTGTGAATGCAGGCCACTTGGATTCTTGATAGGGCTACCCTTTGCCCTTGTTTCCTTGCTGTTATCTGTGGTGGGTGCGGTTATTTGGATCATTGGGTAAGTTTTGTCCTCCATGAAACCTCTTTATAGTTATTCCCCCCATTTCTTTTCTAGATGCTAGCACCTTGATATAGCTGTAAAAACACGCTTAGTACTTACGTTGTTGATAACTTGATATCAATGACAGGTCTGTGTTGAGCTGCTTATGCCCTTGTTGCATATGTTTCGCAGCACTTGCCGACTGTGCAATGGGCCTTGTAAAACTTCCAATAAAGGTGATTCGGTGGTTTACTGATCAGATTCCTTGCTGATATGTGCAATACTTCATAATTATTGAATAAGATGTAGACATTTTCAATTTAATATGGCTTGAATTTGCCTTGATATTAAATATTGAACTGTTTGATAATCTTACGGCTCTCATCTGGGCCAACTGATCCTAAACTCGTGCTGCCCTCCACGAAGGCCAGGGGTCCAAGGATCTCTATTATCAGCTATAGTTGTTTTCTTTTATCTGGGTGTTGTAGGGGTGGGGGTGCGGGGCTAGTATAGAAAGAATAAGGAAATAGACCTATTAAAATGTATAGAGGGTAACCAAGAGCCTTCAACCCAATAATAACCATGCCTCTGAGAGCCTAATAAACCTGGACTGAACTCCCCATTGGGATTTGGGGTGTTTCTGGATGCTCTTGGACAGTAAACCCCTCTTCCCAGGTCCTTGTCAAGACCCCTGACTTGATTTGTACGTGAAGCACAACAAAATTCAGAGGGGAACGGAGCTGACCAAAGCCAGTTTACTATTATAGCCGCAACTACAGCTGCAACTCTTACTAGCGAAGTCTGTTCTGTTATTGCTCCTCAGTGTTACTTTATAAACCAGTTAACCAAATCCGTAGAAGTCCACAACTGCACATTCACAGGTTAATATGTACATGTTCATACCATTTCAAGTTTGTGGGACTCGGTTTCAATTTTTGGGGAATGGCTATGAATCTAGATACTGGGGTTAAGGTTGTAAGAGACTTAAATACAACTTAATTAGCAGCCCACAAGTAAGTTTCCTTCCATGGTTGAGCTTTCAAAATCTCACAATTGAGTTGATCCACCAAATGGAATTGACATTAATTTAACTAGTACACTAGCATGTTGCTCTCCTGCCTCTCCAGATATGGTATATTTAACGGGATGCTTGTTTCAAATAGGAGAATGTTTTGAACTTTCTGATAAAAGATGGGATATAGAATTAGCTAATTCTTCCTTCACACCAACAAATGAACATATCGTGGATAAAGACATTACATCTTCTAATCTGTGATATAAACCCCACAGAAGATTATTCTAATGACTATTCATTATCAAGGCAACTGGCCTACGTATGTTGACTAACTTTGACTGGATGAAGTTCATGCATTTGGGATAGGAAGAAAGCCATCTGATCTTCAAACAGATTCAGTGAAGGGATTGATCCTTCATCATATCTTGAATTTTGAAATGCTTGTGTTTGATTAGAGGCTCCAACTAATTTGAGGTCCAAGGATGCATGAACTAAGGCACCAACCACCAATCTGTGATGCAAGTGTGGGGAAGGTTGTCACCCTCCAAACGACATAATATATAGTCACTGATGTAACCCCTACAGAATATGATTAATTCAGGTTCTTCCAATTAAGGTAAGATTAGCTAGGCCGATGAAGTTTAAGCAGACAATTTTGAGCTCATAAAAGTAAATCTTAGATTGTCTCTTACAAGTTTAACAGGTCTTGGCAATTTAAGACATCAAAACTAAAATTCTGATTTTCTAGGATCTTAACCAGTTTGGTCAACACAAGCATACTGCGTTTTTCAAGTCACTAGAGTTGGCAAGAGATTCAGTATTCAAACTTGCATACTATTATTATACCAAAAAAGAGAAAAAACAAAACGAAGCCATATTGGAATTAAAGCTAATTTCAGAGTTTTGTGCAGGTAGCAGATAATGTTTGATAGTCAAATTAGTAGGGTCACTCACACATGAATGACAAGTTCATGAACGATCCACAACTTAAGCAAGCCAGCATTTACATAGTATTTAATAGACCCAAAGCCTCTTCTCTCTCTCTCTCTCTCTCTCTCTCTCTCTCTCTTTCTCTATGTGCATTTGGTGGGCTCTCTGATGTCTGTGAAGTCCAAAGCCTTATAAAGAACGAGTATCCAACTATCTCTTATAGAAAACCCACTCAAACTCAATCAGACGAACTTTCAAATCTCCAAACTCTCGGTTCCAACTTTAATCTAGAGAATCCAACAACTAATGGAGGATTTCTTCCTTTCGTTCCAAAACCAAAAACTCCCAGAAAAACACAACAAGAAGAGGCTAAATGAAGATCAGGTGGCCATCCTAGAGAAAAGCTTCGCCTCTGATAAGAAGCTAGAGCCCGAGCGAAAGTTGCAGCTGGCAAACAAACTGGGTGTCCCTCCAAGACAGATTGCTATTTGGTACCAGAACAAACGAGCCCGCTGGAAGACCCAGAGTCTTGAGCTGGACTATGGTGCTATGCAGTTAAAGCTAGAGAATCTGTTGGGTGAAAAGAAACAGCTAGAGAAAGATGTGGAAAGACTTAAGGCAGAGCTGAAGGAGGCCAGAAAGATGCTGCTGAGCAAGAAAGGTGGGGACAATAGTTCTTTTGGGGAATTTTCGACGTCTTGTGAAGAGGGAACGAGCTCACGGATACGTGAGGATGCCACTGCGTTTTGGCAAAGTGGGGAGGTTATGCAGGTTGAGGAACTATATGCTTGTTTCATGGGTGCAAATGGGTCAAGCTTGGATTGAAATGGGCATAACTCGGCTTCTGGTATCAGTTTGTTCGTTTTGTTAGATTGTATTGGGTCCTGAAAATTCACTTCCATTTTTCATATATGATTCTCGTATAAACCCGTGAATCAAAATGATGGGGGCAGTCCTTCATTGGCAATGCTGCTGATGCTTCATCTTGGATGAACCAAAATTGCATGAATCAGTTTGACGATTTTGCATGAATCAAAATTACATGCAATTCAAATCATCACTTAAAATCTAAGTTGTACTTGTATTCAAACTATTAATTCCCTTTAGAGGAAATAGCCTGTTGATTGATTGATGTACTCAAAAGTAAAACCAATTGCAATTTTTCTATTGTGGTTCATATATTTTCTGGCTAGAACTCGTAATTTTTAATTTTAGAAATCACTTTAAACTTCAGTACTAATTACTATTAGTAGTTAGAGTCTAAGTTCATAAAGTTATTTATTATGCTAACAAAACATTATTATGAGTAATCAAGCAAATTAACCATTGAAAAAGAAGAAATGATTTACATTTATTATCAACTTTATAATACTAGGAAGTGAGATAACAATTTATGGTATCTGTCTATGACCCAAAGCCTAGGATTTGGCCTAGTTACGTATGACACATGATCCAATCAACTACAAATATGGAAATGCCTATTTCTAATTGTCACAGGAATCTATCTTTTTATAAAAGCAATTTTTCACACCGAAATTGTATTATACTCTCAATGTTTATGGTACTTCTTTATCTTAGATTGAACTAACTTGGCTGACTGAAAAAGTAATCTGACTCTTCAACCTGACCTGCACAAATAAACCGACTTTGACATCTCGACTTACTTTGATTCGACCTCAACATAGACATCATTATCAGTTTCATAGTAATTTTGCTATAATTCTATATATCCTTAGTTAACTTGAATATCAAGATTGTATTTCTATATCAGTGTATTAAATTCAAACATGTAGCTTAAATATCTAAGATAACCACACATTCTAAATGCTTAGCTTAAGATAACATCACTTTATCAAACACCTTTTCGCAACGTAATGAGAAAAGAAGCCATATAAAACGGTGCGTTTCAGGAGAGAAAACTTTATTGAAATTAATCCCTACCCTTGGCGCTCCCTCCAAAATTCCTATCTTCAACATCATCTCTACCACCTTGGACCCACCTTCCATTCAAAGTAGCCAGGGGTTTCTGATCGGAGAGCCATGGCGTCAACTTTACATGCCAGTGGCGCCACTGGAAGAATCAAAACTGCAGCTTCGACGTTAACCTCGGATAATCTGCCTCTCATTGCCGTAACTATTCCCTCACATTCAACCTTTGCTTAATGCATATTTCTCTCGATTTCGGAAGTGCTTCTTTAACTCAGGGAAGCTAATTTTTCGTTTGCCTTTTCTCATTCTCAAAATGCAAAGTTTAATTTCCTGATTCGTTATTTGACATAACATGGAATCAGTTGTTGGGTAACTCTGATTGAGTGGTTTCTTGCTTGCTAAGAGCTTAAATTTCCTAAGTTCTTGCGTTTGATCAGGAAAGCACTTAATTTAGCTCGTCTCTGTTGTAAAATCCTCAAGATATTATTTGTGACACTTCCATTGTTCCCCAAATAGTTGTTTTAGTTTGGAATTCTTCCCCAAAAAATTCCAAAATGTTGTTAATGTTTATCCCCTTTGGAGCTGAATCAGTGAGAAAAGACCGCTTCTATAAGGGGAGATAAATAATTTTGAAATTTACCATTTTTTCTCTCCATTAAAATTTTGGCATTCATTTTGTGTCTTTGTTTCAGGACATCCGAAGGGCTATGGGTTTGATGAAGGAAATTGCAGTTGATTTGGAAAAAGACGAGCAGTCTGATATGGTACTTTGAGTATCATTCCTTTGTTTGAATCATGATGTTCTATTTTATTCCTTTTTACAATGATGCAGGAACAGAAGCGCAAAATTTAGGGTGAAGCTAGATATTGTTCTAGCAGAGGACCTAGAATATACTAGATAGAAATTCTGGAATTTACCAGGGCTCTAGGAAAATATTGGAATAGTATTCATAACTGAAAATATTCTATACACCATTTTACACATATCAGGCCCTTTTCATGCAATTAGGCATAATAAAACTTCACTGGTGAGTAAAACATCTTCTAGATCTTTACCAATTAATATAGTATTTTACCATACTTATCTTTAAATTACCTAAAATAACCCGACAAAATCCCTAAAACTATCTCAGCTAATTAGGTAAAAATAATGATAATTCAAGTTTAGGGTAGAGTTGCATTATATGGATGACTGCTAATCTTTTTCTTTTAGGGTATGATGACAGCACTGTTTTGAAACCTAAGACCTCTTGCAACTCACCTAAAGCCACTAGCCCACTCCTAGTAGCTTGGATGACTTTTAATTTTTAGTACAAATATAAGTGGTGTGCCAACTTTAAATAAAGGTAGGGAATGGAGCTACTCTCTCTCTCTCTCTCTCTCTCTTTCATATTGGAATCTTAAGATAGTACTGCCATTACCTGAATAATTTATATTCCCTGCAGCAAATAGAAAATACCAACAAAAGCTAGAGGTTTATAATCTTCAGGGACTGTTTGTTTCCCTTGTTTCAGTTGCTCTTTGATTTCTGTTTTTTGCAGTAGATCAAATCTCTATTTGAAGATGGAGGGACCTACTCTGTTGATTTTTTTTTTTTATTAATCAAGAGTCTACTGATTTGAGTCTATGACTCTATGTGGAACTTACAAATGATTGAATAAGAAAGTATATGGAGAGGATATAATAATTTTCAAATGATAAAGATTCTATGTTACTGAATTGTGACTGGAACTGGAAGATGATGGAAAACCCAAGCATTTTTGCAATATTGATCATATTATAACTGTAAAGCATTTCAGGTGAAGGAGCTTGAAGATGCGGTTGTTGAGTTATTGGACGTATCTGAAGATTTTGCACATTTCTCATCAGCAGTTCAGTCTATTGCAGACAAATACCAACCAGGAGAAGAGGTTTTTGGACTGCATATTAAGAGCATTTGTATGTCTTATGATGTGATATCATCTAACCCTTCCTTTTTCTCCAAAATCTTATTCATCGACGTCTAAAATGCAGTTGACTGATTTTAAGAAGTTGTTTGAGGATGAGGCTTCAAAGTTCAAGGCCAATTCATCTTCAGATCCAAAAAGGCATCCTTTCCTACGCCAATTTAAGGAAGCTGTATGGGTATGTTTCTTGACTCTTAAAAATGTTAAGTTCATATATTTCTTGGCTTACTAGTAGACGTGGATATCTATTACTGTTAATTATCTTTCTGTTGTCTTCTGGTCAGTGGACTTCTCTGTTGTCTTAGTGTTGGAATATCTTTCTTTTTTTTCTCTTCAGAGTTCTTGTTCGTAAAATGAGTAATAGTAATTTAGTTTAGAAGTTGGGAAAATCACCGCTTATCTAATCCATGGCAATGATTTCAAATGTCTGTCCAATGCCCATGGTAGATATTTAAGTGCTGTCTCCAGTAATAACATTTTTTTTGTCCTTGTCATACTGGGCTGGCCCCCTGTGAATAACAGGATTACCTTCCTACCATGGAGAAGTGTGTATCAGATTTCTTTTAACATCAATGTAATTTGCTATAAATGTTTGTGTCAATATTCATATGAGTGTCTGATCCCTCTCTCTTACACTAACATACACATGCACATATGCACAGATCTGACTCGTGTTTTGGGGGGGGAGGGGGGTTACTACTCAGTGCTGGCACTTTCTTCTACTGGATTATTAAGGTGAACTTCTTGTAATAATCTAATATATTTTCCTTTTGTTCTGTCGTTAGAATGTTCATCATGAGGGACAGCCAATGCCTGGTGAAGAGCAGGAGGACATTGTAATGACCAACACCCAAAGCAATGTTTTGAATACTAAATGTCCATTAACTGGAAAACCTATTACAGAGCTCACAGAACCAGTTCGCAGGTGCCATATGAATCAAATTCACATTGCCCCTTAGTAATGTTTTCTTTTTCTATTTGTTGGAGTTTAATCTTTTTCCTTACTTTGTTTTTATATTTTCTATGGTTTGATTGATGGAGTTATTTTTCCTGTACACTTTTTGTTTTATTGCCTATTACGTAATATATACTGCATACTTGTGTACGCACCTCTTCACTTGCTAGGCTGAATGGGTAAATGGATAAATGATCCTACATCTATGGTGGGAGAAATTTGACTGCACAATGTATAGTCATTCATGGTCTGTTATGTGCGTGCTTAGCAGCATTTAGTTTTCAGAAGAAGGCTTGTTGTCACAGTAATTGAAGGTTACGATCACCCAAATTTACAGTGGATTGTAGGGTGTCATCAGTATCTACCCTGCTGATAGATAATGTGGTGCTTGTTTATATTTTTAAGAACCTCCACCTCCTCTCTCTTTTTCCCACTATGCCCCCCACATTACCTTATAAATCCCACTTCTTCACAGTGGTAAAAGTCAAATCCCTTGCATGTAGGAAGTCCAAAAGAATTCCTGGATACTGATAAACTTAAAAGTGAAATATTTTGATAGACCCCAACCATTAATGACTTATGTTAGAAAAAAAAGAAAGGGTACACCAGGAAATGAACACCTAGTACACGTGTCAAGTGATTCGAGAAATGAGGAAGTGGAGGGGGAGAAAGAATGAAAAGCAGAAGGAAGGGGGAACGAAGGGGAGAGGGAAAAATTGTGTTGAAGGGAGGGGGAGTCCAGCATCCCTATCGGCTGGTTGGCCTGGCTTTGGCTAGGATTTGATATCCTTTGGGTTGTTATCTTGCTTATTTTCTTGAAATACTGATTAACTGTTG
>JASKGM010072782.1:0-15806 GCA_034509205.1 Ceratonia siliqua
AAAATACATTCTTTTTTAAGAATCAACTTCTCATTCTATAAAAGTCATTCTTTTTAAAGTACATCCGAACAGGCCCTAAGTCCGTTCATTATAGCTCCAATTCCTTTCTAGAACAAGGGTAAGGATAACTGCAACATGGCTTGGTGAGGATATGTAATTAAAAAAGAAAAGGCTCATGAGAAAGATCTAACTAGGGGGATATTCTTTTGAGAACATCAATGGGCATAAGTTGATTTGGCCATGGTGGAAAGAATTCCAATGCCTTAATCATTTTTCAAGTGATACTCGATTAGTCTATCGCTTTGAGAGACCTTCGGGAAAGTTCAAGTATTTAACCTTGGAGGTTTCTAAGCTATCGTCCTAGCAAATACAACCACAAAAATGTGGCTGTTCGATCTTTTGAGAATAAAAGCCATCCAATGGATCTAAGTAATGGGATAGCCAACAATTGTAATAGGAATTTTTTTTCAAATTTTACTCATTGGTCCATGAAAAAATAGAAATTGCAAAATGACCCATGGAAATATTTGGGGCTCTCTCATCTGTAATCTTACTCGTGAAAATTTTCTAACATCCAAGAGAAGTGGCTGAAACAGAGGCCATTGAAGCTCAGGTAAAGCACCAAAAGTCTAGTGAGATGTATAGACAAAAAGTGCAAGAAGATAAAGATTGGATTTGCAGCAAGGCAATTGATATAATGGGTTGTCTAGAAGTAGGAAGCTTGTGCTTTGTTGGAAGCCATGTCCCACAAAGAGTATTGACCATTAGGAGATGAGAGATCTGTAGGAAGGAAGACAAGCCCTCATTTGCTAGTAGACATAGATTGAGAGAGAGGGAGGAGAGAGAGAGGGAGGTGAGGGAAAGAGAGAAAGAAAGCTACCAAGGCAGAGGAAGATGTTGGGAATAGTTGCCATGGAAAGCAACTTGTATTCCCCAATTTGATGTAAATACATTTTGATATTAATAAATAAAGAGTTTATTTATGTAAGCTTCATTTTCTAGTTATTAAGGTTCCTAGATTCTAATTAACGAAGATACATTTACATTAGGGTTATGCAAAATGAGATATGTATCTTTAATGAATCTAAAACAAAATTCGCAGTCATTGCATAGAGTTGATCACTCTATTCAATTAAGACTGTAGTGTCCATATTACCTCCATAGAAAGAATGAGATTCTTTCCTAAGGAAATGATGAATCTCAAATTATTGAAGTAGTAAACTTCATGTAATGACACTATTAAGTGAATTGGAATCAAGTGAGATATCAAGTTCAAGTTAATACTGTTACTTTGAACTTAAACTCACAATATTACATTTACTAGTGGCAGAACCAAAACCCTGATGGATTATGGACTCGTGTTCATGACCATTGTGATCTTTTATATATTATGGGCACGACCATTGTGTGACATTGGTAAAGACTCTGTATGTTGAAATCCTAGTGGAAATGAATATCTAGGAACATAAATATAGAAAATGGAGTTCATAGCATTACATCACTTTTGGTGATTTTAGGAAGACAAGTGACATATCTAGGCCCAATGAAATGATGAATTAGCTACTCGTCATTTCTATATACTTTTAGAAAAGTTCTAAAAGATTATATAGTCACTTATTAGATGAAATTTGATATCAAGGGATAAAATTGACATAAGGGGTAAAACGATAATTTTACCTAGTGTTAATGGATGACTTCGAGGGTTCACAAACACTAAGTTTGAAAATTAGACAAATCAATGTTCAATATTGATTTCTCGTAATTTTAGGAATTATCAAGAGTGCAATCATGAATCTTTGGCGGAATTTCATGATTAATAAACTTGGATTATCTCAATGAGAATAAAATAATCCCAAATTTATTGGTGCTTGAAATTCCTATATCTAAACGGGTTCCCCACCTAACTTTGGAGAATTCAATCCACATTAAGTTAGAATAAGTTTAAGATGAAATTAATTGATAGCATTTTAGGTTATGTCTTAATTAAGATAAGAGTTGTTTTAATTTAGACAAAAGAATTATATTAGGACAAGTATTGTCCAAAGCATTCTTACATTGGTTGTCTAAATTCAACAATTGTTGTTTTAATTAGACAATAGAATTTTGAGACAAAAGTTTGTCTTTACTAAGACAAGTTTTTTCTCAATTTAGACAGCCTTTATTTTAATAATTATTTTTGATTTAACTACTGTAAATTAAAGTTTGAATTGTTCAAATTATTAATTTAAAGAAGTTAAAGGAAATATAATTAAATCCCTCTTTATTCGGAATTTCGGCTAAGGCATTTATTTAGGATAAAATTTTATTTTATTAAATTAAATTAATCCTAAATTTCCTAAATTTTGAATTTTTCAAACTTGAGTGAAACAAACCAACTCTATGGGATAGAGAGATGAACGGCCAAGTACGAAGGGGGAGGTTTGAAATGTTCAAACCTATATCTCCCTAATTATTCTAAATATCTAATTGAATAAAAGGTTAGAAATTGAAAGATTTTTAATTTCATAAGTAACTTACATTCACTAAGAGACTAAATAAGTCCAAGAGATTTAATTAAATAAAATTCATTTATTTGAATTTTTAATTCAAGCATAACCAATTAGAAAGTTTCACATGTTTTATGTAATTGTTAAATGAAATGTATCTATCAAATTAATAAGAACATTATTAATTGATAAATCATTAGATGATTTGATTATTTATTCTTTTCTTAGTATGCCTATGGAATTCCTAAATTTTTGGGATGACTATTTTTGAATTACACTTAAGTGGCCTGGGGTTAGACTATTATAAATATAACTTAAACCTCTCATCACTTAATAAGGTCTAGTCGTCCATATTAGTAAAAAAAGGAGGAGCCAAAAAACACATTGAGAAAAGAGAGAGAGGCACATCTTCCTTACTTTTATTCTTAAGTGGCCGAGAGCTTGTTTAAGGTGATTGGAGTGTTCCTTGAGTGCATTTTCTACAAGCTATGCTTGAAGGGAAAAGGAAGACTTTCTATTTCAATCTTAAGAAAGCTATCTATTTAATTCTTTCATATTTTATTTTCTTCTAATCACTAAACCTATTCATCGTAGGTTTCATGGATCGATGCTTCTCAAAGAATAGACGGTAAGTGCACTTGGTTAAGAAGCAAATTACAAAGATTATAGTGACTACAAGAGGTACGTGAAAATTCTCCACTCCTTCTTCTACCTAACCGTGATGTGATTTTGCATTGGTGTTTTGTTTCTACCTGTTTTACAAGTTTATAATGTTTCAAATTTTTTTTTTAAAACCCATGCTTGTACCGTAAACACCTAGGGGTAATCACAAGATCCAATAGAAGATAGAGAGAGAGAGACAAATTTTTGGAAAAAAAAAAGTAGAAGAGGGATTGATTTGCAAATGGGGAAAGGCTGATATGTAATTTATAAAATTTTAAAAAAAGTTGAAAAATTGGATGTTTACCTGGACTGCAACTGCCTGGTGATGTGGGCTGTAGAGTAGTAACTCCCTTTAACCTTACTTGTTTGAAGTAATAGTCAAAGTGAGGGTATGGGAATCAATACTTGTCCTAACATGCTTGGTTCTGTACCAAATAACATGGCTATGGTGCATAAACATTTAAGCATAATTATCATAGAAACATCACAACCAAATAATAATATCATGATCCTAAGCAATGCTCAATTAGTCAAAGCAATAACATTAAAGCTCAATTCTCGTCATGGCTGTTGGAGGGCGTCCTAAGACAAAATATATAAATCAATAAATAAAAGCAACAAAACCAAGAAAACAGTGACAGAAAAAAATAGCAACAAAAAAAAGAAAAGAAACAACAATAATAGAAACAACAAGAAAACAACAACATAAACAACTATTTAGAAAAACAAAAATAGAAAACAGAAATAGAATTTTAAAATTCTTCCACGACATAATCTTTAATTGTCCTCAATGTAAACTAATGCATCAAAATGAAAAGAATAGATGTAGAGGAAAAGAGAAAACATGGAAATAAAATACTTAAAACATAATTGAAAAACAAGAAATGAGTGTGAGCAAGAAAAAGTAAATCTGAATTTTTTTTGGGGTGTGCTCTCCCTCCTTTGGGTTGGCTCCCAAGTAGTGCTTGGTATAATGTACTAAGCCTAACTTGCACGCATTTTCATTCACCAAGGGATGAATAGATCACTTGGATTCCTCATTCCTTCAAAGATGTTGAAGCTTATGACCTCGCTTTCAAATTCTATGGTTAGGCTCCCATTATCACATCAATTTTATCTTAGGCAATTTTCATGGATGGTCTCTCTAAGAGTAGTGGTTTCGGCCTAGGAGATGAGTCATCCTCTATCTCAAGAACATAGAAATCCATAGGGAAAACTAGTTAATTCACCTACACTAAAACATACTTCCAAAACTCCCTTTAGATAGGCATCAGATCAATCAGCAAGTTCAATAATTATGTGAGTTTCCTTAAGTGGACCAGGAAGTATAAATAGAATAAGGAATAATATTAATAGATGCTCCTAAATCTAGCATGGCTCCTATAAACCATGTACTACCAGTTGTGCAGGGTATGGTGAAACTTCCTAGATCTTTGCATTTTGGTGGGAGCTTTCTTTGCAAAACAATAGAGACATTCTCCTTAATACTTATCACCTTATCTCCTCGTAGGTTATGTTTGGTGGTGCACAACTTTTTTTGGAACTTTGTATAACGTGGTTGATGTGTTCCCAAATAAAATCTTCAAACTTCGGCAATAAAGCCTAAATTTGATTACTTTCCAAGTGGGAGACTCACAAATATATTCTTGCAGTATAGTGGTAAGTATTTTGTTTTTATGAGCAAGGATCGTTCTCCTGCAGAGGATTTAGTATAGTTGATTAATTACAATTGAAATTAATGAATCAATAACTGAAATGTAAAAATGGAGGGTTTGTTGAAACAAAAGAACTTAAAGTAAAGTTAAACGTGAACCAAAAGCAATGTAAACAAAGATTACAACAAACAATGGGAAAATTAGAATAAGATGAGAAATATGGTTGAAGATTCACTCTTTACCATTGGACACTAACAAGTGATCATAAATAATAACTCATTATGATTATAAACATGACAATGCTCCCAACTATCTATCCTAACTACTAACCATAGATAGCAATAAGCTCTGCCACCTCAATCTTTCCTTAGTTTATCATTAAATAGAAGAATGCTCTCTATTTACTTTCTATCCAATGAACAACCTAGAAGAACCTCTCTAGATTTAATTAAATGAAATCATTAAGGTGAGAAAGATAGGTTAATCTAGGCAATAACCTCAAATGCTTGGATTATTTAACCTATGTTATGCTTCACATTATAGTTCTCAAGGATTTGACCATCCCAATTACTACAAAGTGCTACTTGCAAATAAGAGAATCAAAACTATTATGTTTTCAATCCTTTATCCTAGAATTAGATGATTACCTAGCTTATTTGGTTGGCCACTTAAACAAAACCAAGCAATAATCATGAACAAATCAAGAGGAAGAACATAAACAACCATTCAAGAGGAGTTGTATAACATTTTCAATGGATTTAATCATAAAATCATGTCTAAGGCATTGAGTTCACCCTCAACCAAGGGGATTTAGCCTTCTAACAATAAAAATATCTCAAATACAACATTCAAATCCATGAAAGCAATAAAAAAGATAATGAAGAAAAGATGAAGAGAAAACTCTTTGAAGAACTCTACGCAGATGAATATTCTCTGAAATCACTCCATTTAGCCTTCTTCTTCTGCTTCTCTTTTCTAAGGTTTCTTTCTCAATTTCCAGAAGTTAGAATAGTGAAAATGAAGTGCGAGATCTATTTTTAAAGTGTTCAGTGAGTGTAGGCACTACAGTTCTAGCTCTTGAGTGCTGCGGCACCTAGCACTGTGGCATCCAGCCCTTAAAATCATATTTTAGGCAGTAGCAGTGGACACTGCATCCATGGCTAGTGGGCGCTATGGTGTCTACCTACAATGGGGGTATGAACCATGGTGCTAGCTCACTAGTGTTGTGGCTCCAAGCCTTATTAGTGTTAGAATCTCCTCCTAGGCATAGTAGCGCTGTCTCAAAGTGCTAGGGCACTGAATCCTTGGGTATGGGACATTTTTTCTTCAATTTTAAGTGCTGAGGCTCCCAAGGATAGGAGCTGGAACACTAAGACCTCTGAATTGTACCCCAAAATATGTGTTTTAAGCTTTTTCCACATAAACTTGCTTCCAACTTGTTCCAAATCCTACCTAACTTGAATAACTTCTTCTCGTAATTGAATTTCTACTTCAAAAAACCTATAAAACATAAAAAAAAGCTAAGAACACAAGAAATTCAAGACAAAGTAGTCAAATGCAAGATAATTCAACATAAAAACAAGGTAAAATAAGTACTTATCAGTGGTATTTGTGATGACATCCAAAAGAGGTATGTTCACTTGGACCTTTATGAAGGTTTCCAAAATTTCTTTTTCATGCTCCTCTTTCTTAGATTTTTGTAAAACTACCTGGAAAAGGTGGAGAAGGAACATTAATAGAAATAGGAACCTTTGAATTTACCTTAGGCATTAAAGAACTATCAATGGGGGCCATGGCTTTATCTTTCTCAAGTCCCAATTCTTTTTACTGTTTTGTTTCAACCACATATTCCTTCTTTCTTTTTGGTGCATCCTTAAGTTCTTTATCACTCCTTAAGGTTACGACACTTGTATTTTCTCTTGAGTTGATCACAATTTGGGAATGAAGTTTCCTTGATACTTGTGCCTTAAATCTGCCCACAGAATTAGTCAATTGGCTTGCTTGAGTCTCTAAATTTTTTATAGTCGCCCTTGTCTCCTGTTGAAATTTCAAAGCATTTGTGGTAAGGGATTTGACTATATCTTCAAGAGATGTACTTGAGCTTTGAGGAATGGGTGGTGGGGAGAGTTTTGGCCGAGGTTGATTTGGTTGTTATGGCCTCGGTTGATTGAAACTAGGTAGATGCCTATGGTTCATATTAAAGCCAGCCTGTGAGTAGTTTCCTGAATAGCTAAAGTTAGGATGATCCCTCCATCCAACATTGTAGGTGTTAGAGAAAGGGTCATAATTTTTTCTTGGAAACCTTTGCTGTCCTTGAAACCCACCTAAGGTATTTACTTGCTCCAAATTATCCTCTTGCAAAAATGGACATATGTCAGTTGCATGGCCAACCATAAAACACACTCCACACTTCTCTTATACT
Organism: Ceratonia siliqua; assembly: GCA_034509205.1. Classification (NCBI taxonomy): domain Eukaryota; kingdom Viridiplantae; phylum Streptophyta; class Magnoliopsida; order Fabales; family Fabaceae; genus Ceratonia; species Ceratonia siliqua. The sequence continues at coordinate 7,227 of JASKGM010072782.1, forward strand.
GAATAGTACCCAAAGCCATTTGAGCTAGAGAAGTGAGGTTGGCAAGTTGTTGCTCAATATTTGAAGAGATACCAATCTCATTCACCCTCCCTATTGGCAATTTAGACTTTGTACTAAATTACTATGAGTTAGCTGCCATATTGATAATCAAGGATTTTCAAGGCACAAGTACAAGGATTCATTATTAAACATGGAACTCTTCCAAGTAAGATACAAGAGAACTGGTTAACGCTAATCCTTACCAATCATTAGCTAAGGCTAGCTATGATAATCATAAGTTGCTTACACTGGAAAAAATTCCTTCTTACATCGTAGATGTCAAAAGCTTCACTAATACTCATAAGGAGATGAAAAAACAAGGGTATACCATCCCAAATTAACAAGCAAAAGGTGGGTTCAAACCTTCTTGAGATCAACTCCTTTATCGTGCAATGGCTGTATATTGGCTCCAGTTACCACAATAAGATAAAATCAACTAACGTGAGACACCATTTGATTAACAGACATAGTGTTAATGGAAATGGTTGTAGTGTTTTGCATAGGGAAATTTGAATTAACCTTTAAGCTATCTTTTGCAGTTTTAGTACTCGAAGAAGAGCTCAAATTCTTTGCACCACTTTTGGAACAACTAATATTGCCACATGCTGGGTATTTAAACTTTTAGATTCAGCAAATGCATTAGTAATGCAAACTTGGATTACTGTCCTTCTTCCATAAGTTAATATTAAACTCAAAACCTTATGATCGAAAGCCAACTGTTGCATTATTTTTTTCCTAAGAATGAAGCAAGTCTAAAGAAATAGAGTTGGTCAAATAGTATCACACATCCTTAAATTGAACCCACCATAATGAGAATAAATTTTCCTTATCTTGCATGTCAAATTGGATCCCTTAGCACCTATTACTCTACTACAATCTCAACTCGAACCTCTTTTGGATCAAATTTAGGATAATATTTTGGGATTAATGGTGACAATTTCGACGACTAAGAAATATGCCAAAAAGAAGGATCATGACATTGAACCACAATAAGTTAATTGTCATGGATCCATGGATTAAATTGGAAATCTATAGTTGATAAATCTAATGGCTCAAAATGCATACCAAGAGGAGAAAAAATCAATCTTGGTTAACTAAACCTTCTACTACTATGATTAAGAAAACCTCAGTACAAAGTGAACTTAGTATTATAGATTACATGTGATTGATTCCTAAACTTTAGGAATTATTCTTTGTCACCATTTATTAGGATTAGTCAACATGTTTAATTCCTAATATGTTTAGCCTAATTTCTTCCATTCTATGTCACCATTTATTAGGATTAGTCAACATTTTTAATGCCTTATATGTTTAGCTTAATTTCTTCTATTCTCTAACAATTGGATTTCCTTGTATATATATGAGGCTTTGCCTCAATGATGGATATAGGGAGAGAAATATTATTTACATGGGATTAATCCACATGTTTCCCTTTTGATACCTTATTTTTTGAAATTAGTTTCATTCCTTCTATGGCATAGGGTAACTCCTCATTTGATGTTCTGAGGAACCTAATGTCAATGGGTCTTCACTGGTTGGTAATGCATCTAACTCGTCAAGCAATAAGGATATCACACTATTCAATGATTCTAGCTCAACTTATTATTTACATCTTTGTAATAATCCTAGTGGTTCTCTTATCACTTGTCTTACAGGTGACAACTACTCTATATAGAGGAGAGCAATGATCAATGCTCTTCGAGCCAAAAATAAATTTTGTTGATGGATCTCTTCCAAAACCAAGGGAAAATCTAACCACTCACAAGTAAGCCAAAACGCGCAAAAATAGCAAATAAGATGTAAATACTATAAGAACTTAGGCACACCAAACAAAAGTGCTATGAATTGGTAGGCTATCCACCAAACTGGGTAAACAAGGGGAGCAACTAGCAATGTACTCAAACTAAGAACAATAGTACAACAAACAATGTTCCTGTTGCATCACCTATCCTAAGCTTATCATAAGCACAATATGATCAGCTTCATTCCATTCTTATTGTGGATAAAATCAATACTTTAGCGAACTTTGTTGGTAAGGTTTCTCATGTCATGGACATAAGTAAGCAATGGGTTCTTGATTGTGGTGTATAAAACCATATGACCTCTAACGAATCATTTCTTCATAACAAATAACCTAGCACCAATCATTTTCCATTAAAACTACCTGATGGATCTTGTTCTCCTATATCATGCATTGGTGGTATTTCTATTTCCCCCCATATCTCTCTTAATTAAGTTCTTTACATACCAAGTTTTAAATGTAACCTTCTCTTTGTAAGTAAACTAGCACAACAACTTAATTGTACAATAGTTTTCTTTCCTACCTTTTGTGTTTTACATAACCTTATCACGAGGAGCCTGATTGGGACATGTGAAATGAGGAATGGAGTTTGATATTTCAAAAAATTGGAATTTCCTATGGCTTCCTCTACTCAAAATACCAATGACATCAGTCTTTGGCATTAAAGACTCGATCATGCCTCCTTTAAAAACCTTGCTTTATTGTTAAACCTCTCTATCTCTTCTTTTGATATTTCAAATAAATGTTGTGATATTTGTCATCGACCTAAAAAAACTAGACTTTCTTTTCCTTTAAGTGACATAAAAACAACTTCATGTTTTGAATTACTACATTGTGATATTTAGGGAAAATACAACACTCCTTCTCACTCAGGGGCACACTATTTCTCACTATAGTTGATGATTTCTCTTGTAGCACTTAGGTTTATCTTATGAAATACAAAACTGAAGTTTTCCTTTACCCTAAGAATTTTTACGAAATAGTAAAAACCCAATTTGGTTTACAAGTAAAACAAATTCATACTAACAATGGTCTTGAATTTACATCTCATATTATGCAAGAATTCTTAATCAAAATTGAATCCTTCGTCAATTATCATGCACATACACATCACAACAAAATGGTGTCATTGCATCACCTTAATATCGCTAGGGTTCTTCATTTTCAATCTAGCCTACCTATCACTTTTTAGGGAGAGTGTGTTCTCACTACTACCTAAGGTATTAACTACACACCCACCCTTAGACTTGCCAACAAAACACCTTATGAAATCCTTTTTAAAATACCACCAAGCTTCCACCACCTTCGTACCTTTGGCAACCTTTGTCATGCAAAACAACAAACTCATGACAAATTTAATGAGCGTGCCACCAAAGGAATTTTTGGTAGGATACCCTCACTATAAAAAAGGATATCAAATTAATGATCTTAAAACTAAGAAACTTTTTGTTTCCCAATATATAATTTTTTATGAAAACACCTTTCCCCTTTCACAAAATACACAAACATCTGAGAACCCTTGCCTAGTCAAGATGATATTGACTACCCAAACACCTCTCTTCTGCACATTGATACATTAAATAACCCCACAATTGAAAATGAAATTACTACTTCAACCAATTCTCCTATTTTGTCTACACCACCTTAGACTCAAAACTCTTCCTCATTACCATCTCACAACCCGTCTTGTGTCCTCAACACACTAGACACCCATCCACATACTTGAATAAGTTTATCACTTTTGTCAAACCCATTCTCCATCTTCACTTTCTCACCAATCAGCCACCTCAAGGTGCAAATTATCCCATTTCTAATTTTATTTCTTATCAACAATTTTCTAATGATCATATAACTTACTTAGCTGCCATCTCAAACATACAAGCTAAAAACTAACTTACAGGCTATCAAAGATCCTAAGTGGTGAGAAGCAATGGGACATGAAATAGCTGCTCTTAAGAAAAATAACACATGGAATTTGGCACATCTACCACTAAACAAGAGCCCATAGGATGCAAATGGGTTTACAAAATCAAATACAACTCTGATAAGACTGTTGAACAATACAAACCTTGCCTCATCACTAAAGGCTATACACATGTCGAAGGAATGGATTTTCATGAAACCTATGTACTTGTGAATAAACTTGTCACTGTGCATTGCCTACTCTTAATTGACACAGTAAAAGGTTGGTAACTTCAACTTGAAGTGAACAACACCTTCCTTTAGGGTGATCTTCATGAAGAAGTGTCTACAAGATATTACCACCTGGTGTTTGCACCCAAGATGGTACACGAGTTTGTCGTCTCCACAAATCTTTATTTGTTTAAAACAAGCCTCTTGTAGTTGGTTTGCAAAATTTTGAACTCTTACATATTTTTGTTTCTCACAATCTAAGTGTGACACCTCCTTTTTTAGTCTTATTAATAATCATCTCATCATAGTTGTTCTTATCTTTGTAGATGATCTCATTATTGTAGGTAACATCTCAAAGCTCATCTACATACAAAATTTCACATCAAAGATCCTGGCAAGCTCAAGTATTTCTTGGTAATTGAAGTTGCTCGTTCTCTAAAAGGCATATTTCTATCTCAATGGAAGTACACCTTAGATATTCTTATGGAGGCAGGCATGCTAGGGGATAAACCCTATATTGTTCCATTGGAACAACACCATAAACTCGCCACTCAAACCAACAAAGCACTCTCTGACACTTCCTTTTACCATCTATTCATTGGTCGTTTGATTTACCTCACCATCATCATACCTGATATCTACTACTCCGTTCACATTTTAGCTAATTAATACTTAATCTTTCTGAACATCACCTTGATGCTGCAATGAAACTCCTATGGTATTTGAAAAAATTTACTGGTCAAGGAATTTTCTTACCTTCATCTAGCAGCTTACAACTCCAAGCCTACAGTAATTTTGATTAGGTTAGTTGTTCCACCACTTGACGTTCCACAACTAGATACATAACAAAACTTGGCAAACAAAAAAATAACCCATTATATCCGGCTCATCAACCGAAGTTGAATATCAATCCATGGCAATGGCCATTAGTGAGTTTTTTTGGCTTCGTAACATTCTTAATGATTTTGGCATATAACACCAACAACCTATGAATTTTTGTGTGACAACTAAACACGAGATTGACCATCATTTTATTCATGAAAAGCTCAAAAATAATGAAATCACCACTTGCTATGTCCTTTCTCGACTTCAACTAGTAGACATTCTACAAAAGGCTCTTGGCCATGATTGCTTTTATTCTCTCATCAACAAGTTAGGCATTACATATATAGCTGATCCAATTTGAGGAAGAGTATTATAGATTACATGTGATTGATTCCTAAACTTTAGGAATGATTCTCTGTCACCATTTTTTAGGATTAGTCAACATGTTTAATTCTTAATATGTTTTGTTTAATTTCCTCCATTCTCTAATGATTGGATTTCCTTGTATATATAGAGGCTTTGCCTCAATGATAAATACAGAGAGTGAAATATTATTTCCACTTAGGAAAGTTGAATGCCATAAACCACATCAAAATGATACATAATTTCCTCTTTCAATCATAGTTGATGCATGGAAGATATTAATTTTTCTAAGTAGCAAAATTAGATGCCATACTCTGACTAATGTTTTATCTCGTGGAAATAGGTAGAGAAATCTTAAAAGGTTTTTGACAAGATAGTAAAAACAAAGAGTATAAATTGACCACTAAAAAAATATAAAAAGTTTAGAATAATGAGAAATAGTTATGTATAGACATGTTAGGTAATAGTTTAGTGTATCGTATTGATAATTTTTAATAGGTTTGCAAGAGTGGTAGACTCAAATAATCAAATGATAGAAATTACTTATACATAGTTACTCAAATCTCACTATATGAAATCTGTAAATTTCTCGCAGATTTTCTCATGGACAAAATTTTTGAGAAAATCATGCATAATTCTTACGAATATTTTACCGGATGGATTTTTATGCAAATTTCTTGTGAACGATGTATCTGTGAGAAAGCTTCATGAGAAAAGTGCGCCAACATGGTGGGAACTTGGCGCGAATATATTCTCACGGATATCGGTATGTGAGAAACATCTTCATAAATTAAACACCATTTTTTAGGGATTTCTCACAGAAGTGGTCCATGAGAATTTGAAAATTTCAATCCACCCCAACATATATCTTCTCCCATTTAAACTTTCCCCTTTATTCTTCCCCATCACATTTTATCTCTGGTGATACTCTCCAAATATTTTCTCTAGCATATTTTGGGCATTTTTTGATGGGGCGAGTGGTGTTTGGTCCATCTCCTTCCTCCATTTGAGGCTTTGGACTTGAGGTAGGCCAAAATTCCCCCTTTTGCTACCTTCAAATTTATTTGTTAATGTGTAACTTCTAAGTTAGTTTTTGGTTATTTTTTAAGTTTTGTTTAAGTATATGATGTTGGTGGATAGCTATTTGATAGTGTATAGAGTTAGTTTATGGTTTAGTTTGATGTGAGATAATTATGTTGAAATTAATCTGAATTGAAATATTCATATTAGAGTAGATGTAGATTTTTGTTGTTGAAATTTCTTTATGCCTTTTGTTGTATGATGGATGTAGAGTGTTTAGATCATTTTTCCTAATTGTTTTGAATTATTGTGGATGAATTTCAATTGTATGGTGTTTAGGGATGAATTTAATAAATTAAATTATGTATGATACTATTTACATTTGGGCCAAATTTTTTGGGAGCATTTGTTGTATGATGGATCTAACTAATTTGTATAATTTTTTGGTTTTTTTAGTCACTTTGATTTGATGTGTTTTGATTCATGTATGTTATGTAATGGATTTATAATTATTGTTAAATATTAAAGGAATATGGAGATCCCTAAACATTGTCGTCGGATGTACAATAGACTTATCACAATACTAAGATTGTTAGAGATGAGTTTTGTGAGGGTATTGAGGAATTTATTCAAATTTTTTCTACACTTAATGTCTACATTGAAGAAGGGAAGTTTAGGTGCCCATGTGTTAAATGTAAATGTCAAAAACTTCAAGGACCAGATGATGTAAGGATGCATCTATATATAAAAGTTTTTATGGAGGATTACTATTATTAGGTGAATTGGTCCGCCCATCGTTAGTCCCTATGTGTTGAGACCCAAACCCATGGTCTGGTCCCTTCCTATGATAATTCACAAATCATTTTGATCCATTGACAAGTGCATTTCTTAAGTAAAACCATTATGAAAAACCAAGCTCTTATTGCCGTAGTAGGTACACATATATATCATATGTCATAATCACATTTCACAACACAAGTTAGAAATAAAATATAACCTCAACTTCACTTAAAGTTGATCCCCATATAATATTTTAACCGAATAAAAAATATTGAACCCCATATAATATTTTAATTCAATAATAAAGATTGATCCCCATATATTAATTCTACAAAGAGGTGTTAATATGAAAATTCTTTCAGTTCACATATTGTGGAAATAAATGCATCTAAAATTAAATTTATTATCCTTGGGTCGTTACTTTTTTGCATGAGAAAATAGAAAATGTAATATGATATTTTATTTTATTTTAAATAATTTTAGAAGAATAATTTACATTATGTGTTAAATCTAACGGAAATTCTCACTGTTATATTCTGTGAGACTTTTATAGTTTCTTTCACATTTAAACACACCATATGAATTAAACTGCGTGTTTGTCCATCAAACTATCCAAATACCACTGCTTCGTATTCCGAAGCACCTTTCTGCTGCAGTACTCATTATGCTTGACCATACACCTCACCAGACAATTGTTTCTTCTCCTTCTCCAGTACGCCACACTTCGCTTGACCACTATACATTGCCACAGCCTCCTTTCACTGCCTCTATCCTCTTCCTAAAGAAGACAAAGATGGCGTACTCTTCGTCAAACCCAGGAAGCAAGACCATTGTAAGTTCCTAGTGTTAATTTTTAACTGTGTACATACCCATTCTAATTCTTATTTTCTTTGGTCTTAACGATAGTTACTAAAACATTAATGCATGAGCAAAGGTTGGAGGAGATGGAATGGCGCCAAGTTTGTCCCCACCTCCTTTGTGTTGAAGGTCTACACAAAGGGGAAAATCAAAGAGCGGTTTGAGAAGATGGAGGCATGCATTGCCAAACTAGAGTCAAATCTATTTGCTTAATCTTGTTGAAAAATATCTTTTGGTGTGATATTTGGAAGTTTGAATAGTCGATGTAAACACTCATTTTTGTCCCATCATTTAAATTTCTTTTTTTTACTGATTAGGACATTTAACTTACCTTTATTCTTAGTTACCTTAATTTATCTTTATTTTTATTTTTCTTTTATTGTTATGATATTTCTTTATCTTGTCTTATTACTCATTATTAAACTTTAAGCAAAAATTAAAAAAAAGAAGCTCATTTTCCTACGGCCCATTTAGCTCCTAACCCAATCCAATTTGATCAAGCCCAATACCACATAATTCCAGCCCACAGCCTTCAATCCGGCCCAATTCCCTTCTTTTCTCCTCACCCGTGACCGAGCTCTGCAGGCACTCATTCCCTCTGCTAAGTCATCATCCCTCTCTACCAAAATCCCTCATCTCCTCTACAACTTCACCCCTCACGCCACTCTTGTCTCTGCCATACGTAACTCTCCCTTCTCCAAATCACCATACTCCCCTCACTTCCTCCATCTATTCTCTCTACCTCTCTCTGGCTTTCCCTC
>JASKGM010072792.1:0-15804 GCA_034509205.1 Ceratonia siliqua
ACTTATTCGAAACGTTTCTTAAAAAATCATTCGTTTCCACGAAATTTTTGAAATGTTTCGAAACGTTTCCGTTTCCTAAATAACCGAAACAGTACCTCGAAACGAAATTTAATACCTTGGGCCTAGGTGAGATAGTAATGGAGTGAATGGGAAATCAGAGAGTGGGTGGGATTGGAGAGAGAGAAAGAAAAAAGAGACTAGGAGAATAATCAAGAGAGAGAGAGACGTGAGGTGATGTGAAGAAGAGGGAGGTGGCGTGAGTAGGGAACGGATCTCATGTAGTTGGACTTCAACTGCATGAGATGTGGTTGGATGTCTAAGATTATCTAATTTGATTTGGATGATTATAATTTTTTTTTAAAAAAATTTTAAAAAAAAGTATTTTAAAAAATATGTAATATAAAAAAAATAAAATTAAAATTAAATCGTGATCGTCTAATACGAGATAGACAGTCACAATTTGACCGCATCTCGTACAATCGGCATTCGACTGTATGAGATCTGGACCCAATGTAAGTGTGTTGAGAGAAAAAAAAAACGGGTGAAGAGAGAGGTGCTTGAGTGTAGTAGCAAAAAGAAGAAAAGAAATTAGATTTATTTTCTTATTTAAATTTAAATTTTTATATTCTTTTTTTTATATTTTATAAATAAAGTAAGGTTAAAAATAATAAATATTTTTTTATATTTTTATAATTAATAATAATAAAATTTATATAATAATAATAAAAAAAACACTAAACAAAATTAAGTGTTTATATTTTACCTCCTGTACTTCTACTCTGCTCTTCTCCTTTGTTCCCTCTGGTTAACCTGTACCTCTGGATCAGCCACGTTCTCCTACTGCAGCCTCCTCTACTACAATCCTCGTCTGTGTGCCTGTTCCCTTTCCCATTTCTATATTGTTATTTTATTGGTTATTTTTAAACTATCACTCCCATATTTTTTTTAATGTTTTTTTTAAATTTTTTTATTTTTTAAAAATAATTAAATATTTTTATCTTATATATTTTTTTAAAAATTTTTTAAAAATTTTTTAATTTTTTTTAAATTTTTTTATATCCCTATTACTATTCATCTATAATTTTTTTTATTATTCATTTGTAACTTAAAAAATTCTACAAAAATATAAAAACATCTTTAAAAATTCTGAAAAAAATTTATGATATAAAACTTAATTAATTAATTTTAAAAAGTAAAAACAAATATAAAAAAATAAAATAAATATAAAAAAATTTTAAAAATACCCTACCACTCCACACATGGGCCTTAGGGTAATAAACGCCTATTTTATTTCTTCTGCTGTATATAACTACAGGCTCGTGTAACTCTTTTAATTTAGGGAATACAACATATTCAACTAGCTTCCATTGCTCTTTCCTCGTTCTTGTTTCTGTTTCTCCCTTGCTTACAGTGATATGCATTAAAAAAATGTGTTGTAGATTATGCCGTTGTTTTATATTAAAATTTTATTCAATTCAACTTTTAAAAAAGAAAAAATAAACTCATAAGAAGTAATAACAACTCAGCAAAAAGATGGTTTCAAAACAAGCTAACCTAAAAGAAAAAATCCATATATATATATATAAGAAGTGAATAATTAAATACAAAGCGAAGGGTAAGAAAAATCTTGATATTACAAAAATGTGTCATTCAAATTGCTCTCCACCCAGAAGAAAATGTATAATACCCCTTGTTTTCCTTTCAAACCCTCTCATGACTGGCTCAGTGATACTAGAATCGCAAGCATACTTATAAAATAAAAAGTTACTTGGATTTTCCAAATTATGAAAGTTAATTTTAATTCAATTACATGAAAGACCTCGTGATTTTGACATCCAAACCATCAAATTACACAAAGGATAAAGATTAAAGAAGAAAATTCATGATTAGTTAATAAACTTGACTGTCGAGTGAGGCTTGGGTTCAGATCCTTTAAAAGTTAACAAAAATCAGGCTGATGCCCCAGCCCATAATCAAGTTTATGGTTAACATGTCTTTGATGAGGGTGAGCACAAAAATTAAAAGTTAAAATGTTTGCCATCAAATTTTCTAATAAATGAATTTACGTGTATTAATAGATATTAATAAAGACCTGATAATATATGATTCATTAGAGAACTTGATTGTAACCACTTAAAGAACTTATCCGGAACACCTAACTCTTTACAACAATCTATTACTTGCCCAACATTTTTCTAGTATTCAAATTCAACCCGTGGTTATAGCCAAGGGAGCAACTTTGATGTGCGTATTGAGTTAAGACACATAAGTATATTTATTAACTGTAACACTATTTTACTAACAAAATACACATTGAATAATTAAATTAAGAAAAAATAATAACTTTTTGAGAACTAAATTAAGAGTTTAAAAAAATTTTAACAACCAAAATAATAACAATCTTAATAGCTATTAATAAAGACCTAATAACCTATGGATCCTTTGAGAACTTCATGGAAAACACTTAAAGAACTTTCACAAAGGGTACCCAACTCTTTGTTCTTAATAAGAATACTTGAGATGAGCCCCACATTCTTCTTGTATTCAAACTCAACTCCTTGTGTTTGCCAAGGGATCAACTTCAGCAAGTGGAGTCGAAAGAGGCGTTGGCAGGGGCGAGGTCCGACACAAAGGACAAGAAGGGTTCATTCTAAACCACAAGTCAATGCATTTACGATGAAAAAAGTGACCACAATCAGGCAACAACCTTAACCACTCACTATCCTTATAATCTGCTAAGCAAATCGAGCAGCAGCTACTGAAGCAAGTACCTGAAGAATCTGCAGCGCCACCCTCCTTCCCATGAACATCAAGCTTCGCTATTTGGGAGTACAGTACAACTGGGTAACTCTTCAAAATGGCTTCTTCATCAACTTGGGTGGTGGGTAACGAAGAACCTCCTCGCTCCATTGTCGTCTGCAAGTTCAAGCCACTGCTATGGTCTTCTTGCCCAGATGGTGAGTTGTTTCTGCGGTTGCAGTAGAAGGAAAGCAGGGTGATGAAGAAGATGAGGAGGAGAAGGGCGAGGGATAATCCGATGGAGTAATATGCGTATCCGGTCAAGTCCTGAGGTGGGTTGATCTGATCGGAAGAATTATCTGAAGTGGTGTTGATCATCTTCTTTGATAGGTTCTGTCAGAGAAAATGGTTCAGTCTTTTGTAATGGTTTTTTAGATATTTAATAAGAAGTTAGAAGGCTGAATTTAAAACAGGATTGAGTAAATGGCCGAAGGAAGATTAATAAATCACTGAGCCGGGGGAGGTTTGAATATTTTAAAAGTTTTAAGTTTAATATTTTGGATCCTCACGTGAAAAAATAAATTAAAAAAGTTAATGTGATTGCCAAACTTATTACGTAATTATCATGGCGGCTATACAAATTTAGGAAATATTTAGTATATTATTATTTGTTCTTGATATCTTGAATAATATTAGATATCTAAAATATATATTTTTAGTATATGATTAATTAAGATATATAATGTCATTTAAAATATTAAAATATAATAAATAATATTTTAAATAGTATAAACTATTCAGATGTCACGTAACACTTATTTTAATTTCAATAACTTTTATAAAAAGTCAAATCATATCTTGATATGTTTACCTGGACGAAAATTTTGAAAAAAAAAAATCAGTTGGTGAGTGAGGAGAGTAGAACTTAGGGAGTTAGTATGTGGAGGTGAAAGTATATATATCATTATAATCTTGGAGTTAGCAGTTTGTGATGGCCAAAAGTCTTTGTATCATGTATTAATTAAGATATCATTTTCTTGGTGCCTAATATACCTAGGAATCCAACCAGGCCTCCTCAAAAGAATAATAAAATAAAGATGGTAGCTGAGAATAAACTAAGCTTTGAACAGAAAGAAGCACATTGGCTGGTGCTATTATACATATATGGAGAGAGAAAGAGAAATGAGGATCAATTGATACTGATCCCAATTAAAATTAAGCCTACACCAAACCATAACTTTTTATAGGGTGATTTTTGTTTTATGAAATATATATTTGATTAAAATTTATATCATGAAGATCATATAAACAAAATATTGATTTAATCTAAAGTTATTTTGCATCTTATTAATACTTTATAAAACTAAGATACAATATAATATTTCAATATAAGTAATAATAAATTATTTGATTGAATGTTTTATTCTTATTCGATTTTTTTAAAACTTGACATATAATATTAAGTAATAATTACTTTAGTTTCAACTGTTCGATCAATGTAAATTACATCTTAAAATGAGATATATATATATATATATATATATATATATATATATATATATATATTAATCAATTAATATCAATATAAAATTTAATATACTTATATTTTTTAATATGTTGTTATAGAATATGCTTTTCATTGATCTAACTCTTGAATTAAAAGTAATTAGTGTGTTGATCTTTCATGTCAAATTTAAAAAAAAATAAAAAAATGCAATGAAATAGTTTTATATTGTTTATATTTAATAATTATATTGTACGTTAACTTTATAATATCATAGTGATGAGACTTAAAATTTTAAATTAATGTAAAATTTTATGAGTATGATCTTTTTTTATAAGAACTATGAATCTAACGATAAATTTTATGAAATACTTATTCTATAAAAATTTATACAATGGTTTAAGACTAATTTTTAGAGTAAATTTTGTTTTTCTCATTGAGATATGTTTTGTTACATGGTTTTCTTTATTAGAAGTTAAAAAAATACTGCAACTTAAACTAATTTTGAATTTAACCTTATTTAAATAATTTAAATTTCTAAAATACCCTTTGAGAATTTTTTAACTTGTCTATTATTAAAAATAAAAAAGAATTTAAAAATTATTTAATATGCTTTTGTTTTTTGTTCTACATCAATATTACTAGGAGGGAGTGAATAATGATTTATTTGAGTAACTAATTAAAAGTAAATCCATTTAAATAGTATGATGAAAAAGACATGAAAATTTTTAAAGCTCGTTCATGTTTTTGCATGTTTTACAAGTTTTGTCTATATAAAATAATATTTTAAACATATAAATCATTTAATTAAAGTTAAGTTTAATATTAAATTAAGTTATAATATTTTTTTAACTTTTAAAGGAGCTCCATATATATTTATAACAAAAGGAAAGACCATATAGTTAAGGCAACTCTAAAAAAAGAATAATTTAATTTTTTTATTGACAATAATATTAATGGAATGAAAAAAAAGTAAATAAAGAATTTATAAAAATTATATATAAGTTAAACTAATTATGAATAACACCGTAAGAATAACGGCCAGTCAGGGTGCTTACATAATAACACTTTGCTTGATAGCAGTGGCCATGGGCCAAGCTAAGCCGAGGACTTCATTGATAATAACATATATTATAAAGATTCAAGCTTGGTTCTGAATCTCTAATCATGTTTAAATATAAAGTCATGAGATAAGCACTCAAAAAAAAGAATTTTTTTTTTTAAGATTTTCTTTCAAAGCGATCATGATTGCTCATGTGTATAAGTTATGAAACTCTTATTCAAAGATATTTACTCCTGCCCTAAACATTTACTTAGATATAACTTTATTTTGACATCTTTAATGTATTTCTTTCCTCTTCTTTCTTTTTTTGGTTATAACTTGGAGACGTGCCTTTTATTTAATCATAATTGCAAAATATTCACCTTATACAACTACTTGGGTTCTAATACTGTGTACTAGTTGGTTGCAAATAATAGTAGTATAACATTAAGCGGCCGGAGGATTTGAATTTAGTAAAATTATCTGATATTTAATGTAGTAAATGTATCATTTAAGCTAATTCTCAAAATAAAATAAAAATTATGTTTGAAAACCACAATTATTAAAGAAATTTCATATTATTTAATTGTAAGTAACATTGTCTTCAAATTTTCGGCAAATATATGACCTAAATTCATAAAAATAACAACTTTAGGCTATACCATAAAAAAATTATAAAAAAAACAAACAAAATATTTTACTTATTTTTAGCCCACCTATTTTAGCTTGCAAGTTAAACGAATCAAACTAAAAAAAAAAAAAAAACGTTCGCATTTAAACAATGGGACTTACTATCCGATAGGGGAGTGGCCCCACTGTTTTTATTTTTATTTTTGTACTTTTTTTAAATTTTTTTTATAAATTTTATTTTAAGAAACAATATAACTTTTTTTTTAAATTAAAAAAATTCTACAACACAAATATTCAAAAATTCTATAATTTTTTTATATATTTTTAAATATTTGTGTTTTATAATTTTTTTTTAAATTTTAAGATTTTTTAAAATTATCTTTTAAAATAAAAATTTTTGTAAAAAAAAGTGGAAGTGGTAGCCTAGATAGAAATCTCCTTAAACAAATCACACTTTGTAACCTAGATTTGCCCTATTTATGGGTTATACGATCTAACCTACAAGTTTAGGCCCATTTTGACACTATTACTTGAAAAAAAAAATAGTTTTATTTTATGAAAATTGTAAACTACGCAATGTTTAAGAATATGCTTTACATGATTTTTAAAAGATCGTAATTTTATTTCATTTATTTTAAATAAAAAGAAAATTATTTTAATAGAAGAATGAATTAGATAAAGCTTATTAAGTGTTTGTTATTAAGTTTTTTAATTAATAAATAATACCATATTAAGTATTTAATCAATAATTATACATATAATAAATTTTTATATTCAATCAATTTAGCTACTTTTATTAATGTATTGGTGTAAAAATAATTTACTAATAAAAAAATTTAATAATAAAGATCTAAAAAATTTTATTTAAATCTTGTTATAAGAGAAAATCGTTAGAATAAAAAAATTAACAATTATTTTTAAGTATTCTAATATAATGCGCATCATAATTATTAATTGGTAGCTCTTGTACAAGTGTGAAAGGCACCAATTAAAAATATTAAAGTGAATTAACGTTTTAATACTTCAAATTTATTATTTTTTAAATAGTTATTTATTTTTAAAATGTCTTAAAATGACTATTTACTTTTACTTCTATCATTAAAATAATTATTTTATTAGTTTGTTTAACAAAAATATTAACATGAAAGAGGAAGAGAGAATGATACGTAAGATTGACCTCAGTATTTTTGTCATTTACGTTAATATTTTTATTCAATGAATTAACAAAAAAATTATTTTAATAATGGGAGTCAAAATAAAATATTATTTGGACACATTTTAAAAAATAATAGATTATTTTAAGATAAAGTGTAGATTTAAGGGGTTAAAAGATTAATTCATTCAAAATATTATGTAGTTTTAGGCATTGTAAATACAGTGTGATTAGGACACCTTAAAATAGTTATTCCTAAAAAGTAAATGCTCAATTGGACCCCTACTTCAGTTCTTCATTTGCTTCTTCCAATTCTTCTATCTCTTTTCTCTTCTTTTCTATCTTCTCGTCTAGTTCTGGAACTGTTGTCTCAAGTCGTTTTGCCTCTTCTTTCAGTCGTTCAGCTTTTCTCAGTCTGGCCAATATATGTTTCACATCGAAGCCCATGGTCTGAAAGTCTTCAACCTCGTCCAGCTTTTTATAGTCTCACTTTTTTATTTTTTTATCTTATTTTTTTTATATTAATTAATTATATTTTATATTATATATATTTTTTAAATTTTTTAAAATGTTTTATATTATTCATTTATAATTTTTTTATACTATTTATTTATAAGTTAAAATATTTTTAAAAACTAAAAAATATCTCAAAAATTTTTTAAAAAATATATAATATAAAACATAATTAATTAATTTTAAAAATAAAAAAAATTAAAAAAAGTTAATGTGGGCAATAGAAGAATGTTACCCTTTGTTTTTATTGACCTATCATTCTGTTTTATTTAGGTCAATATTGCCCAAATGTTCACTAATAACTCATTAGTCCTCATTGTAAGGCCCAATAAAAAGCCGATACTCACTTCTTGTCTTTACCACGCTTTATGAATAACTTGGAATGCAGTAAAAACAATCTTTTATTTTCTTCATTCTTAAATGAATTATATTTTCTAAAAAAATTTATTTCACAATTAATGAGAATTTTTAATTGGTGCATATGAATATGCACAGTAAATATGTCTCTTCCATCAATCAATTATAAATTACAATAAACTACATTGATAAAAAAAAATTGAAACTTATACTCACTTTTTATTTTAAACAGGATTAGAGATTTAAAAAATTAAAAATAAAAAATAAAAAAATATTTTTTTATTAAGATAGTTGTTATGTTATTAATGACTAACAATACTAAATGAATAATTTTTTTAATTTTTAATTTTTTATAATTTTTATTTTAAGAATCAATTTAAACCAATTTAAAAAAATAAAAAAAATTCATTACATAAGTATTCAAAAAAAATAAAAAAAAAATAACGTAAAAGTAAAAATAATCTTTCAATTTACTTTTTATTTTTTTATTTTTTAAATTTTTTAAAAAATAAAAATTATAGAAAAATAAAAAATTATAGAGTATTTTTACTCATAAATAGTATAACAATAACCGTTAATTAAATATCATATAAATAAATATAAAAATAAATTACCTTCATTACTCTTAAAATTTAAAAATTATATATTCATTCCAATTTCAATTTATATTAAATTTTTCATTAAAATTCATAAAATTTATACTCATACTCTCACTAATTTTAAAATAATTACGTCTGAATTTAAATCCATAATCAATGAGCCTATGATTTAATAGCAATGGAATTGTCTCTAAAATTAAAAGTTGCAAGTTAGTAGTTAAATGAACCAAAAAATGAATATATATAAACCCTAAAAAAATTTAAAATATTCATATATGAAACTCCTTTCAAAAAAAATGTAATTTTATCGAATAATTTATTTTAACAAATTTCCCAATTATTATAAATATTCTTCTCTTAACCTCAACTAATTTTAAATTTTAAAAAATAAAGATCAAAATCGGATGTAATTAACTACATGTGTCTTACAAAAATTTAATTATAATAATAAAAGAAATTATGGCCATTGTCCCATTGAAATTGTCCTAACCCTATCTTCCTTTTGTTTCGGTGAGCAATTAGCATCATTCCACTCACTCCGCTTTTCCTCGCTTTCACTCTCAACAAAACGCACTCGTTTCAGGGCTCCACCCTCCACTCTCCACTCTCCACTCTCTTCCCTTCTTCTCCTTCTCTGTCTTCCATCATCACCCTTTTCCCTCTGTTTCTTTCCATTTTCCCTATCAGATCGTCGTAATCTTATCCAATAAACCCAGAATCGTTCTGTTCTTATTTCAAAATCAACAGGTCTATCCATCTTGTCTTGTCTCCGATAGAACCCATTTTTCTAACCCCTTTTCTGGTTTCACAAATCAATAACAGAATCTCAGAATTTCCCAATTTTCCCAGTTTCAATTCCTTCTTCACTGCCATTTTCTCGTCCAAGAAAATTCACAGGTGGTCATCCCCTAATGTTCTCATTCCCTTTGCTTGTTTCCTTCGCTCTGTTCGTCTCTCTCCCTTTTGTCTTCCTCTTCACCCCAAAAATCCTCCCCCCTGACCACTTGCGCATCAGCATCACCCTCGCCGGCGACTTCGGTGACCTCTCTCTCCTCCACAAACCCAACGCTTCCGAGGCCGCCGCTCATACCAGAAATTCAAAGCCCAAAATCGCATTCCTCTTCCTCACAAACTCCAATCTCTCCTTTGCTCCCTTATGGGAAAAATTCTTCAAAGGAAACCAGAATCTCTTCAACATCTACATCCACTCAGACCCATCCGTCTCTGTAACCCCTCCCGGTGGCGTCTTCCGTAACCGATTCATCCCTTCCATGAAAACTCACCGCGCCTCGCCGACCCTGATCTCCGCGGCGCGCCGCCTACTCGCCGCTGCCCTTGTTGACGACCCACTAAACCAGTACTTCGCTCTCGTATCCCAGCATTGCATCCCGCTCCACTCTTTCCGTTTCGTGTACCGTTACCTTTTCAAAAACCGATTAACCTCCTCGAGACGTTTCGCATCCACTCAATCTCCGTACCGAAGCTTCATCGAGATTCTCTCCGACGAGCCCAATCTCTTCGACAGATACGTGGCTCGTGGGAAGCACGCGATGCTACCGGAAGTGCCGTTCAAACAATTCAGGGTCGGATCTCAGTTCTTCATCCTGACCCGGAGGCACGCGGCGTTTGTGGTCAGGGATAAGAGGTTGTGGAGGAAGTTCAAGCTTCCTTGTTTGAGCGAAGAACCGTGTTACCCAGAGGAGCACTACTTTCCGACGCTGTTGTCGATGGAGGATCCGAATGGGTGTACCCATTTCACGCTGACGAGAGTGAACTGGACGGGTTGTTGGGATGGGCACCCGCACATGTATACCCCGGCAGAGGTGTCGCCGGAGCTTGTTCACCTGTTGAGGGAATCGAACTCTAGCTATTCGTACTTCTTCGCCAGGAAATTCTCGCCGGAGAGTCTGAGGCCCTTGATGGAAATTGCTGATGACGTCATTTTCCGGTATTAAAGTGAGCTACATAAGTAGAGTTTGTTAATTTGTATAAAAAACATCATCTTAGCATAATAATAAGTTAATAACTACTGTTATCTCATATTACTTTCGTGCATATTCAATGTTTTTCTTCGTTTTAAATTAACATTTTATTTTTTATAAAACGTATAAATATATTAATTCTTATAATCTCTTATTAAATTAATATTAAAAGTAAATTAACATCTTTATATTTTTATATTTTAAAAATAATAAAAAGACATTTAGGATATTAATATCTTAATTTTTAATATTTTAACAAATAATATTTAATATATTTATATTTAATATACTTGTCAAATATAAAATAATATAAAATTATAAAATTATATTAATTGAAGTAAATATTACATCATATTATTTTTAATTTTATTAATTTTTATAAATATTAATTATATTTTTTATTAAAAATTTCAAATATTTATTAAATAATAGAATCTTAGATATCATAGCATTTTATATTTTAATATTTAATTTCATAATATTCAAAATTCTTAAAATATTAAACACTTCTTAACCATAAGAGAAAATAAAAATAACTTACCTATCATTAATTGTGAAATAACGAAAAAAAGAGTGAGGTGTAAGGAAGAATTTGATTGACTCTTCCAGTTTTGCCTCCCTATTTAGTATTTACTAATTACTATTGAATGAGGAAACTTTTATATTTACAATGGATTACTGGTAATAATGTATTATTGATATTTTGCTTAATTGATAACTTATAAATTTATTTAATATTTGATAATAATATCAATTAAATAAGATATCAATATAACTTGTGCTTAAAAAATGATTGGAAGAATTTACTACTTAGACGACTCGTCAAATTGAGAGAAATTTTTACATATTTATGTTCCTCAATTATCACAAAAGATATTTTCAGCTTATTATTATGATAATTTATTTTATCTTATTTATATTATTTCATATATATAATAATTAATTTATAAAATTAGTAAATTTTGTGAGAATTACTTTTTGTAAGAAAAAAAATTCTAGTTTAAACGTCATCCCAAATATTTTAATGTCTTTTATGTACTGGTATGATATTTTAAATGTTACTAAAGGACCAAAAAGCTAGATAGTATATCCAGTATATTATGAGAAATTCAAAATATATAATTTCATTTAATATATTAAGAAATATAATATGATATTATTTTATTAGTATTTTATATCACTAAAATAATATTATATAATTAATTGTCTCTTAACAATTTGTTTTTTCAATTTAATTTAATATATATTTTTTATGTTTAAAAACATTATTTTAGAATTAAATTAAAGAAAAGTCATGCTAAAAATGTGTGTTTTTTAAATACACCAAAGATCAAACTCAAATAAAAATGATTAAATACAGCATTCAAGAATCTTTTTAAAGACACCAATACAGTAATTGTGAGTGGTTCCTATCCCTTGCTATGTTCATTTTGATGAATTCTGATTAATTTTACACTTATTTTGAAGATAAAACCATTTACCAAAAATATATATAGTTTTTGTTTGGTGCAACTATAATTTTTTATTTAAAAAATATAATTTATATTTATTAAATATTATATAAATAACATAATATAATTATAATATATGTGGTGAAATATATTAAAGTTATCGTAATATTATTATTTAATGATATTGTTATAATTAAATTTCTATTTTTTATCTCTTGTCATGTATAATAATTTTTTATATTACATTAATAAAAAGTAAAATATTACAAGATGTTATTTTAAAAACCATAAATATAAAACAATAATTTACTCATATAAAAATAGACAAAGATAAAATAGTGAAATTTTTTTTACTAGATGAATTATTATTTTATTCATTTAAAAATAACATATTTTATATGATAGTATATGTAATTTTAATTTGGTATTTGTTATGCTACTAGCAATTTTTTTCTTATAATTTTTATTTTAAGAAATAATTTAAGAGAATTTAAAAAAGTTTAACAAAAATAAAAAATAAAAAATCCTCATAACACAAGATTTGAAAATAAATCAAAAAATAAAGTTAAAATAAAAAAGGTAAAAGTAAAAAAATTCTTTTATTTTTTATTTTTTTATTTTCAAAAATTTTTAAATACTTTTAAATTATTTCTTAAAATAAAAATATAAAAAATAAATATTATTCCAAGAATATGACTAGCATAATAAATTTTTTTTTTAAATATGCACCTTAACATTTTTATTTTATTTTTAATTTATAATTTAACAATAAATTTTAAAATTTAAAGAGAAATTAATTTAAAGGTATGATTGGAGATACTGTATTATCAAATTCTACTTTTTAACATCAAAATTCTTACCAAAAGCACTATAATTTTGGGAGGGGCTATCCTACAGCCCCTCCCATTTTTTTATTTTTTTACTTTTTTTATTTTTTAAGTTTTTTTTTAAATTTTTTTTATTTTTTAAAATTAATTAATTATTTTGTATCTTATATTTTTTTTTCAAAATTTTTTAAGATGTTTTTGAATTTTTCTTAAATTTTTTTACATTTCTTTTACTATTCATATATAATTTTTTTTACTATTCATTTGTAACTTAAAAGATTTTAAAAAAATATAAAAACATCATAAAAAATTTTAATAAAAATACATCTTATAAACATATAATTAATTAATTTTATAAAATAAAAATTATTAAAAAAAACTTTAACAAAAATTTTAAAAAAATTTCTAAACTCTCCTATAACCACAAAAGTGTGGCTGTAAGGCAAGAATATTGAAGTCAAAAAATTTATTTAAAAATTTGGTCAATTTCAAAAATTTAATGACCACAATTCAGTGGCGGAGGATGGTGGAAACAAGGGGGGTGACCGCCTCCCAAAATTTTTTTTTGTAATTTTATTTAAAAATTTTTTTTTTTTGGATTTGCTTCTCCTAAAATTAAAATTTTTTATGTAAATAATTTTTTAAAAAAATTTTATCCCTCCAAAATTTTCCTTCAAGATCCGCCACTGGACCACATGAACAATTAATTCGTTTACATCAAAAATTCAGTTAGCACAATTTATTGAAAAGATCACTTTAAAAGTTAGAAGAAGGATTTAGAAGCCAAATGGAGATATTTTAAAATTGAAGAATCAAATTAAAAAAATACATATTTAAAAGATTAAAATGTTAACTTATTTTAAAAAATACTGTTTAAGAATATAGTATCTCAATAATACATTTCAGTAATTTCCCAATTTTAAAATATATTTAATAATGAAAATCAAGTTTATAAGAAGTAGAATTCTTAGCCTTAATTGTATTACACCAAGTGGTTGACAATGTTGAGCGGGCTTACGAGGGATGTGGATGTTACAAATTCAGTATATTTAAGAAAAAAAAATCCGCTTATCTTTTAATTATGGTTGTTCATGTAATCACGATTAAGCGATTATTTTTTTATTAAAATTATTGTAATAATCTATATGTGCTTGAGTGGCTATAATAAATTATGAATGATAACTTAATCCGCCCCTGGATGTTACCCGAGAAAGGAATGTTACCCGAGAAAGGAGGAAAGTCAGTGGCTGATATTTTGGTGAGTATGAGCCCACGTGCCCTCCTCACTAGATTTTACACAACACGTAGCTTTTGGGCATCCCTGTCACGTGATTATGTTTGTTGATTCTTGGAATGCCGAAAGTCAAGAGATGTTAGTGGGGTAGAGTGCCATTGGAGAAATCTGATTCCTTCGCTTCTGAAGTGTTGCAATTTCTTGTTATAAATTAGTTACAAGTATAAACTTAATGGTAATCGTTTTTAAAGTTAAGGGTTATGAGTTTAAACTTTAATTAAAACCATATCAATAAAAAGAACATTATTATAGAAAGTTTAATTTTTAAGACAGTTTTCTAAAATATATTTTTAAGATAATGTTTCATTATAATTTAATTAATTAATTATGAAATCATAAATTTTGAGATGTATTTAATGGTAAAAACCAAATTTTTTAAGAAGCTGAGTTTTCTATAACTCCCTTAGAACTTATGAAAAATTTGGTAAAAATCTCTAGATATTTATGATCAGATTATTCAAATAATACATAATCAGGTTTCTCAAATAGGAATTGTAATAAATCTTACAAAATGTTGGTTGTGGGTTCGGTGGACCAAATCCAAGGGGTATGTACAGAATTTATTTGTTTTTTAATTTTGGGAGAAAAGCAAAGAATTAAAACTTTTTAGTGAAGCAAGATAAAAAATAGAAAGACAAAAATGCCTTCACACAAATAAAAATTTAAAATATTATCTTAGACATTATTAACATTATTAAAAGTGCTTGTTGAAAATTTTAGATAATTGTTAAATTCTTTTTATGTTACTATACTTTTTAGAATAATAATTAAAAAAAAGATTTAAATCTGGGTTTTCCCATGGAGTGTGCCAGGGGTAATTCCTTGTTCCATTCTACTTTTAGTACCCCGAGTTACATCTGGTATATATATATATATATAGTCCTAATTACTCCATTCGTTTTAAATTATTTGTTATTTTAGAAGTTTTAATTTGTTTCAAATTATCTGTCGTTTTACATTACTAATGAAGGATTAATTGTTATTTTTTCAACATTACCCTTATTTATTGTTATCTTCAATAGATTAGTAACAAGAGTTTACATTAACTTTAATAAGGGTAATTTAGTCAAATACACTTATTTTTTACTAGAATTGAGACTATTTAATAGCTACCTTAATTCTTGTACCATTACCTTAAACGACAGATAATTTGAAACGGAGGGAGTAGTTTAAGGCACAAATTTTTTTATAACTGATAAGCAGAGCATGGATATCTTATGCATAAGAAAAAATTCTCTTTATGTACGATAATATGGATACCACTTGTTACAGCCATTAAATGAGTCCGATTAAAACCTTTTTATTGTTTAATTATTCTCTAACGTCTTTAGAGAGGATGTATTCTAAAACAAGTTTTTCAAAAATTCAAAAAAAAAAATTTATGCCTCAAATAATTTTAAAATAGTACTATAAAATAACCCTAAAGAAAATCAAATTTTATAAAACACCATTTTTTGAAGAGATGAAAGGGAACTTCTCTCTTTACTTTTAACCTAAAACAAAAATCCTCAAATCTGATCATAAATTACTTCTAATAGTACATTCATATATATATATATATATATATATATATATATATAAGAGGAAGAGGAAGAGGAAGAAAGGCAGGATAGTGCATTCATATATATATAAAGGCTAATTCTATCCTACAGCCACACTTTGTGGCTGTAGGATAGGTATTTTATTTTTTTTAAGTATTTATTTTATTTTATT
>JASKGM010072803.1:0-15804 GCA_034509205.1 Ceratonia siliqua
TTCCTCTGGTTCCGAGGACCAGTTTTCCCTTATTTTTTAGGATCTCAATTATCCTTCTAATTAATTGGTGGCGACTCCCATTTTCTCTGCGTTTTCCCTCACGCGCCTAAAAGTCATAAAGAGATGGCTTTTTACCGGCCGTCACGTTGTGACACACAAACTAAAAGGGGGAAAATGTGATAATGCTACATGCATTGTAAGATACTTTATCAACTAAGGATTTGTTTGTTTGCACGGAAAAGTGAATTTTTAGAAAACACATTTTATCTTTTTGTTGTTTGGTTCTAAAAAAAGTTTATCAACAAAAATTTAAAAAAAAATAAAAAAATTAGCAATCTTTAAATTAGAAAATGACTTTCACTTTTTAAAAACAGAAATCATTTTTTTGTTTTATCATACTGAAGCCTCGACTATTTAACAATTTTTGTTTTTGCTTCACCTTCAGCTTTCATTGTGACAGTATTCGGACTAAGTCTCGAATCTAGATCTTGAGATAGCTGTTAGCACAGATAGGGATGATCACACAAGAAGAGGGGTTGAATAGGGTGATATGAATTTTAAAAACTTTTTCGTTAATAAGAAATATTTCTTAATTTGAACAACCTAAGAACTTTAACTTTGTTAAGAGAAAACTTTCTTAATTGAGTAAACAGAAATATTTTTGAAAATGTTTTCTTTTTAGTAAAAGGCTAGAAGACTTGGTTGCTCCTTCTCCAAATTTTCAAGTAACCAAACTTGACTTAAGAAGACAAACTATAATATCACAAATTAGAATGATTAACAGAAGAGTGTAAAGAATTATGCTCAAGGTATTTCTAATGTAAGGATGCTTCAATGCTTGAGCGTTTAAGAAATTTAGAGCAACCAATACTAAAAGCTGAGATGCAGTAAAGATAAATGACATAAGAGTAAGGGAGATTCACACTAAGATGTATAGTGGTTTAGATCCAACAAAATACTAGATCCTACGTCCACTCCCCAAGCACACAGCAAGTGATTTCACTACATGGGTAATCACAAGTACATGATGAAGCTTTTTACAACCTACACCTTGGTAACCTCTCCATTGCTAGATTTTACGGGGCTCATATAGTAAACCTTACACCACTAGATTTTACGGGCTCATCTAGCACACCTCTCTCCACTAGATTTTTCTCACATGTAACTTAGCAAACCCTAAACAGAATTTAAGAATAGTTAACAAGGACTTCCTTAGGATAATCAACCAGGTATGGCTCAATGGAGTGAGTATCTCAACTAGTTAAGCTTAGCAGACTTCTCGTCTTTTTCTCTATACAGATTGTACTCCCTTCATTTTTTTAGCTTTTACATTTCAATATATTTATAATGCTGATGATGACTATTGCTCTTTACTAGCCGTAGGTCTTTGGATTTCTTCAAGATTACAGCAGCTCAAGGATCTTCTTTCCAGATACGCAAGCTCCTTTGGATTTGAACTCTGATCTTGGAGGTTTACACTATAGCTTTCATATGCAATTTATATATTTCTCATTGCTTTCTACCTGCCATTGGTCTAAGGGAGTAGTAGCTCATAAGTAGACATTAGATGGGCAAAGATGAATAAATAATAATATCCCAATTGTACTTTTCAAAAAGGGCAGCAGTATATTTTCAGAGCAACAATACTTTTGGATATGTATTTTTTAATAAGCCAACAATACTTTTTATGAAGCATTAATTGTTTGGATCTCTTTTTGCCTTTGTCTTCTTTATTTGGCTTTTCAACATGTTGAACGTTGGGTGTTCATATAACCAATCCATTTTTCTTCATCTCTCAATGCCACATGGACATTATTATTGCCTCTGCAGCATATTGTCTTCCAAGCCTATTATAATATAATTTTAATTGTTGCTTGATGTGAAATTTCCCCATTTGTCCTTTTCTTCATTTCTTCTTTCTCTTGGTCATATACTTGATATTGAGTAGATAGGAGAGAAAATTTGATTTTCTTCACTTTCTAATGGAGTAGAACTTTATTTTGTCTCTTGCATTTAGCTTTATTTCCATGTGCTACCAATCACTTCTCTTTCACGTATTCTAGACATTGCACTATTATTTTCAAGCTGTATAAATCATATTTTTTATGGGCAAATAGATTTTTCTCATTTAATGAGTTGGTGCATGTCCATTTTCATTTTCCTACAAAACTTCTTATACATGCATAACTGGTCCATCTTGAAATGTTGCTTCATGTAGATTTCCTGAATAAGCTTTACAGGAGATGAGACATAAAATAATATATCTTATCAATGGCCTTATAAAATAGTATTATTTGAAGAATGCCACTAGATGATGTTTCTTCTTTTTGAAAACAACACATTCCCTTTTTCAGATAGCAGTTACTTCTTTGGAGTATTTGATTGAAGAGCCTAGTGCAACATAAATAATATTTTAATATTCTAAAGCTCATTTGCTCATATAAGAAATTTCTTAAGTTTGGGAAAACTTCTTATTTGCTCACATACTTAAGTAAAGAAAAGTGTCACACTTGCTTGTTTGAGAATTCTTACACAAAGAACTTTACTTGCTCTGTTAAGAAAACTTAACTTGCTTTTATTAAGAAATCACTTACTTAGAAATGTCTTACTGACTCATTTAAGAAAACTATTCTTGCACTTTGTTTTGCTTAACAAAATTTTTCTTTCAAAAGCTCTTAAGCTATCTTATCAAAAACCTTTTTACACTTGATATTTTCTCAACAAACTAGACATAGTTGGATTATCAAAACATATATCGACAACAGTTATAGCTTTTAATTTAAATAACAAAAAATTAATAAAGTACACCAAACAATAAAAAAAAATTCTATTATCTAAAACTACTTTTTTTTTACTCAAAAACATTTTTCAAACAAAAAATATGTTATCCAAACCAACAAACTAGGATATTTCACTCTCAAGAATCATATGAAATATTGAAATATTTGTCTTTCCTTGATCTAGAAACTTGTGGCATAGTGAAATATAAGAAAAAACTTCTCTTATAAGCACAGTAACTCACAACTCTCACAAAAAAAGTATACTTAAACATAAAAATCCAATTAACTTTATCTTTTGGGTATTGCTCGATAAGCGGACCCACACACAATAAGGACTCCACAACCACTCTTTGTGAATGACTGTACATGCGAATCCTTTTAGAGGAATACTCCTCTTGCAAATACATCACTCACAAAACTTACAAAATATTATTTTTAGTTAATCAACAAGTAATTAGATTATAAAAAAAATAAGAAATTATAATGATTAGCTAAAAAGAGCCTTTTTGTGAGTTCCGTGAGAGCAGTATTTTCTCATTCTTCTATTACTGAGATAGATAATTATGAGAATTGTGAATCACATTAATTGTGAAAATAACAAAACTAGTGCAATACATCCAACTTTTGAGAGAGAAGTCTCAAGTTCCAACATTTTTGCCCCAAAAAGGAAGCCCAAATTTTCGATTCTTAAAAGATTCTTAAAATGGGCTGAAAAATTATCAGAATGGGGAGCCAGAACTGACCTTCAAATCAAGCCCAAAATTTACTTGCGACAAAATTACACCCTTGCAAATTATTATTTTCACAATACCACTTGAAGGTCCCTTTTACATCTCAATTTAATTATAGAAAATTTTTATTTATCACAAGTAATGCATTCGTATGAGGGGGAAAACCCTATATAACATTACTAGTGGGTTCACATGTCAATTTATTTTTTAATAATTATTTATTATTTTAAAATGAAAAATTTTAATTTTAATTTTAAGTAACTCTTTCATTAGTTAATTATAAAAATAAATAATACTCTCCCATCATTCTACCTACTATTTTTTAAAATTTAAAAATATATTTATCCAATTTCACGGTTTTTATGAGATAATTTTAACAAACAAACATAAAATGACTTCAAAGTCATATATAATATTATAAACAATTCAATTAAAAAATCCCTTTCAAATAATTACGAAAACATTTTTTCCTTAGCATAAATTGTGGGCTAATATAATTAACTCATTTCTAAATTTTATTTAGTTATTATGTTGAGAAATGATAGTTATACACCTAAGAAAAATTACACCATCATACAGATTGCAACATGTGTAATTAAAAAAAAAATTTCACTTTAACCTTTTCTCTCCTAGTTGTTATTATCTTCTCGAAAAGCTTTCTTCTTGCCGCCAAGGAAGGAATGAATCAAGGGAATAAGACTAAACTCGCTAGGAATCCTATTTGATTTGTAATGAAAGCTTGCTTTCTTCATTTGAAATTATGCGGCATCCGCGTTTTAAATTATTCTATATTGGCGTCTACTCATTTAAATGCTTCAGCGGAGGATTCGGCTTCTTATTCAGTTTTGGCTTCAGATTCGAAATCAGTCTCGGGTGAGGGTCAAAAACAATAGAAGAGGCTTTTGCTGTTCACGCCCCCTGCTATTTCAGAAAGGGCTACTAGCTCTTGGAGTAAGGGCATTAATTAGGGTTAGGCGAGAAAGGAAGTCAGTTTCGGGATTAGTTCTTTTCAGGACTCTGCTGCTATTGACTCACCCGCTGGGATTGGAAAACTTGACTTGCTTTCAAAGCCTAGTAAGTAGTTGAAGGCGTCTTCTTTGAAATAAAAAACTATTTTACTTGAATTCTTCCTATGAGTGAATCCTATAAACTAGACTCTTCCGAAATTGCATAAGAGCAAGGGAAAGAGATTCGTCTTGTCGGGTGTTTATCGCCATTCGCCGGGTATAGTCGAATGGTAATGGAGGGAGAGAATGCCAGGGAGAAATGAGAAAAAGGAGAAGGAAAGGGGAAAGGGAAAATAAAAGGAAAAAGTAAAAATAGTACTTGTATTATTAATATATTAATGGTGTAAGTTAGGTATAATTTTTAGTGGGTATGAATATCATTTCTTAATTATGTTCTGCCTAGGACTAATTAAGATTCTAACCCATAGTTAATTTAGTTGTTAATTAAGAGGTGTACTCTCTATTTTGATTACTTGAATTCAAATATCAAGATCATCTCTTAGAAGAATTCATCTTTTAAATATACTTGGCTGATGTGAGGGTGTGTCTTTAAGATGGTTGGAAAAGAAATTTAATCTCGATTAACGCATAAATTGGTTCAAAAAGACCTTTACTGTACTGTATAAACAAAAAAGAAATTTCCTAGGTAAAATGACATATATATTTTTTGAACATTTTTTAGTTAGACTCCAAACACTTAATTTATGGATTATACACATAAAATTAATAATAAAAAAGTTTCAAACTCTAATATAATAGTATCTATGCAATTGTGATCATTTCATGAGTATGGTCTATGAATAATACAGTGACCCTAAGTCAAGCATAACAGTGCCAAGGACAAATACAAATGGACGCGTCCTTATATTTTGTGTTGTGACAAAAAATATTTCCTTCTAATAAAAGTACAAAATAATGCAACCTACCACTTATAGTAATATATATATGAGGCTCCTTTTGTTGGGACGAAATAAATTTATAACTATAATTTGTATCATTCCATATCTTTGTTTGGTGTGTACTATTCTCATGGAATATTTGTTAGCAAGCAAAACTGCAATGAGGAACCTTCCAAAATGTTCAATTTGTGCATGCCACCTGATACCCATTCATCTTTTTCATGTGATAATTTTTTAAAACAATTTTTTTTTTATTATAGTCAAATGATGTCTATGTCAACTTATGCCTATCTTAATTAATTTATCTATTTAATTCAATCAAGAGCAAACTATCTACCTTAGGATGAAGAGAATCATAAATAAATTCTTGATAAGTTTACAAAACTAACTTAAAAAAATTGATGAAATTATAATTTAAACCTATAATAACTTACCTAATAATCTCAGTGACTAAACCAACCCTTTTGGGGTAGTTTTTTAAATTCAAGAGCTGCTTCCTACAATATTTGTAAAAAAAAAAAAGAGAGAGAGAGAGAGAGAGAGACCCAACTTATAGTAAATACAACCATTTTGGAAATTAGTGCGATTTTTGTTGCATTTTGCTAATTTGGAAAAAAAGACATAAAACTGCATCTCGCTGATCCGGCCAAGTCAAATGAAAACAAGTCATTAAAGGGCTCTGACATAGGCAAAGACACCCTCGAATGAACCACACTACACGATAACTATCTTTTATTAACCGTCTCCTAAAATTATACCATGCTTTTCGTAGTTGTGTCTACTTCCTGTTATTGGCGGACTTTATTTAAAGACTTCAATGACACCTTTTGAGGTAATTTGATTACTTTGAAGTTTGAACTCTATCCTTTGTACTGAAAATTTTTCTATAGCGTATTTACTTGAAGTTGATATTGTTATTCTGCTACAGATCACTCCACCGTTGATAAATACTCTTATTGTTCCCTAAGCTTCCATGTCTGAATATTTTTTGAAGCACCATTAATTAAGATGAAGGAATCCCATGCATATAATTTGTTGTCTTCCCAAATTTGGAAAATGACATTTGAGAAGTTTACAAAGAAAATGAGCCCATGGAAATCACTAATACCTACCGTCTACCGATCTCATTCTAATGATGTAACTTGTATAAGGGTCCCATAAATAATTAGCCAGTGCATTACATCTCATTTCAAATCCCAAAGGTGCCTAATTTATTCTATGAACCTTGCTTGCTCCTTCTCATCCATTTGATTTGGATCTTTTCTTCTCTCTCTAGTCCAACTTCTAACATCAAATCTCTTAAAAAAGTAAAATTGAAAAGGGTATGGCTAGATTTAAAGACCATTACACTAGTGTATGATTAATTTATTTTGACTTTGCTTGGTTTTACTCTATTTTCTTTCTTTAATTTAAGTGAACCCATGCTTACTAGTTGTGAGAAGTTGTGGTTGCAATTTCAATAATATTACTTGTTTAATTTTAAGATTATTTTGTATTTTTTGTTCTTCTAATTTGTCATCTAACTTTATAGCTTATGTAATTTACTTAAAATAATTTATATTTTTTACTATAATAAAATAAAGTAATACTGTTAATTATTTTAAGCAACACCTTGTTTTAATTACATAAGAATAAGGATAACATTATTCTAATTAAAATTAAATAAAAAATTATATATATGTGAAAATTTAAGCCAATGAATTATTGGTCTAATGGCGTCTTTCTGATTTTAAATACTAAAAGCTTAATGTCAAGAATTCAAATTTTATCATATACGTTCTTATATAACCATAAAAAGAAATGTAGAATACTGGAAACCGGAAGTTCTTGTCGTGTGCTGCCCTTTTGAAGGTCATATATGATAGTTTCAAGCTATCCTTCTACAGAAAGAAAGAACTAAAATTAAGAGCTCACGAGTTCATGATCTATGCGGCAACAAACAACGTTGACTATATTATTATTATTATTATTATTATTTATTTGGAACCTAAAATTGGACTCACTTTTGCATGTGCATGACCAATGATTCAGCCATATATGAATCTTCCTTTTTCTTTCTTCCTTCTGTCTTCTTTCTTTGCTCATTTTTCCTTTTGTTTCTGTATATACATATATAATACAACAATTATTTCAATTAAATTAGTATTAAAAATAAGAAATTATCTTTTACTACTTCTAGAATATACTCTATTTCTGAATAAGACCATATAATTTTTTTTATGATGTCATTATCAAGAATAAATTATAATTTTTTTAAATTTTAAAAACATATGCCCGCATCCTTTTTTGTATTAGTGTATATTAAAACATTTCTTAAAGTTTGTATAAAACTTACTCTCATATTCCCTCAAGTTATAAAATATTTACATTAATCTTCCTTATTATAAAATTTTCAAAGGCATTAACTTGACTTTTTGATGATTTGTGATGCATTGAATTAAGTTAATTAGAAGTTTTTAAGAGAAAAAAAAATGCATTTAGCATATAAGCTTTGTTAAAACAAGTTTGTTAATGGAAAGAAAGTTTTTGTATAAATTGAAAAGGTTTTGCTATGCTATTTGAAGAGTAGCATTTTATTTATTTATTTTTCTTATAATTTTTATTTTAAGAAATAATTTAAAAGAATTTAAAAATTTTTGAAAAATAAAAAAATTTTATAACACAAGTATTCAAAAATAAATAAAAAACAAAGTAAAAAAAAAGTAAAAGTAAAATATTATATTATATTATATATTTTTAAATTGTTTCTTAAAATAAAAATTATAAGAAAAATAAAATAAAATGATATTCCAAACATATGACTATTCTTTGGGGTAGCATAACAAAGGCCAAATTGAAACTCCAAGGAATGTGAGTGTAGGTTTCAAAAACTTTATAATGTAATTTATTTTATTATAAAATATCATTTTAAAATTATTTGAGATATTATATAAAAAATATTTTATGAGACTATCTCAAAGTCTCTTAATAGAATTATCAGTTAAATGTTATAGAAGCCAAAAAATTATAATTAATATCACAATCATTAATTTAATTAATAAAGCTATCTAACATGGAAACTCAGGGCGGAGACAATAGTAGAAGTGTCGGCTCAACAGGGGAAGAAGCTGATATCTTACAGAGGAGTGAGAAGAAAATACGAAATGATTACATCTTTTTTACTAGGGCAATCACCCTGAGTAGAGGATTGGATGGGGGACGAAGCATTGAATTTTGCTGGAAAGGAATCTAGGATATCCTATAGGAAGTCATAGGTGAAAAATAATAAGACAGTTATGGTCGAGGAAGATGAACTTAGTGAGGATGTAGCGGATTTTTCAGAGAGCGGCGGGGATAAGGATGGGGAACTCATAGGCATTCTGATTGATGAGATGCATGAAGGAATCACGGTGGAGAGCACGTGAGCTTAAAGCTGAGTAGGCGATACTAGGGCTTTGAATCCAATTCAAGCCAAGTAATGGAGCAGTTATAAACGTGAGGGAAAACAGAAAATGTCACACCTATGTGTCTAGAAGTGGAAAGTTGAGGTGTCTCCTTTTCTTATCTAAGATGTGCTATTTATAAAATGGCTTCAGGAATAGTTTCGTCGTTTGGCGAATTCGGATCCCCTCCAAAGAGATTCCTTTTCTATTAATCTTGGCCGTCCAAATTTTTGGACAGTCCAGATAATGCCACATCATCATTATCTTTTTTTTTTCATTTTTTTCATTTCCGTACTTCGTCTCTCCCTCCCAAAGCCAAAATTGCAGAGCATCATCAATCCTCAACTATCAAACCTCCTTTTCCCATAGAGGTTTCGCCATTTTTCTTTCTGTTTCTTCAACTTTATACCAATCAAAATAAGAATTAAAGAAAGAAAATCAAGCAATCACTATCTCTTTGATTTTTAGGCTTCAAAAATCTCTCACAGTGGAACAAAACATTCGAAATGCTCTGTTATCTCTCACAGGAGGAATCCACGCCGATCTGGGAGAGGGAAATGGAACAAAACATTCAAAATGCTCTATTATCTCTCACAGGGAGGAATCCACGCCGATTTGGGAGAGGGAAATGGAACTAGCGGATAGACAAGTCTTTCTTCTCCCACAAATTCATGGAATCAAATCCCAATAGCTGCTGCTCCCACTTTTGCTACTCTTGCAGCTCCGTCTTAGCCTGATCTAAAGTCTATTGGTGAGGGTCTCATCTGGGTAGCTAGGGGCATTACAATGCAATACTGAGAAGATTGTCCATCTATCATTTTTCTCCTTAATTCCCCCGATGGTTGTTGCGGCTGGAAGAGCCTAAGAACACAAAGAGGCTAAGAAAATATGTGAGAATGAAAGATGGAAAAAAGTTTTTTTTTTAAAAAAAATATGATGTAGCTACATTGTGGCCGTCCAAATATTTGGACGATCATGATGCAAAGAAAAGTAGGGAAAAGGACCGGTCCTGAAAAAGACCGGATCCAAATCCTTGTTTGGCATGCCGCTTGGGCATGCTATTAGGCTCAGATGAGGATCTAGGAAGTGTCATTACACCCCCTTTTTTGGTTAAGGACAAAGTCGTCAGTTTCCAAGCTAAGTGAATTGGTGGATTTCATATCTACAAATTGGGCCCAGTAGGCTGTGCATAGTCAAGTCTTTTGGTTTTTTGACAATTTGAGTTCAAGATTGCTCGGAATCGTTATAATGCTGTTGTGGAGAGATTTAAACGGTTCATTGAGCAGGTGAGGGCGGTGCCCCTGGCTTCCCACATCATTGGCTAATTTTTCTGAAGGAGGTGAAGGATGTGGAACTGGTGGATTGTGACGAAGTGGGTGAAGGTAAGGTCACCTATCTTGGTGATTCATTGGATGATATCGATTCTTCTGTCAATTGATGTTTTACCTTTGACTCCTTTTTGAATCTTATTATCATATTTTGGCATTGTAATCAGTTGACCAGTGGGTTTTTGTATTTTGCTGCATATTTTATTGTATCTACTTTGCATCCTCTTCGGCTTTTATATTGTTTTGGCCATGTTTAAGTGTTTTCTAGAGTTTTTCAGCGTAACTTTGGAGGATGTTGATCCTTTTAAGTCCTAGGCCGACGTTTGCCAAGCTTTGGGGGACATTGACCCCTTGATGCTTTGGGTTGGCATTTACAAAACTTTAGAGGATATTTGTCCTTTGGAGATTTAAATATGCTTTGGTCTAGGTTTGGAGGACATTGGTCTTTTCAGTGTTGGCCGAGCTTTAGAGGACATTGGTCCTTTGATGCTTTGAGTTGGTATTTGCCGAGCTTTGGAAGACATTAGTCCTTTTGGTGTTGGTTGAGTTTCGGAGGACATTGGTCCTTTGATGTTATGAGTCGGTGTTTGTCTAGCTTTGGAGCACATTGGCCATTTGATGATGAGTCAGCATTTGCCGAGCTTTGGAGGACATTGGCCCTTTGATGATGAGTCGGCATTTGCCAACTTTAGAGGACATTGGCCCTTTGATGCTTTGATTCAGCATTTGCCGAGCTTTGGAGGACATTGTTCCTTTGATGTTGAGTCGACATTTGCTAAACTTTGAAGGACGTTGGTCGTTTGATACTTTAAGCCGGCATTTGCCAAGCTTTAGAGGACATTAGTCCTTTGATGTTGAGTCGGCATTTGCCAAGCCTTGGAGGACATTGGTACTTTGATGTTAAGTCGGCAGTTGCCGAGCTTTGGAGGACATTGGTACTTTGAAGCTTTGAGACGGCATTTGCTGAGCTTTAGAAGACATTAACCTTTTCAGTGTTGGTCGAGCTTTGAAGGACATTGGTTCTTTAATGCTTTGAGTCGGCGTTTACCGAACTTTAGAGGACATTGGTTCTTTGATGCTGAGTTAGCGTTTGCCGAGCTTTAGAGAACATTGGTTCTTTAATGCTTCGAGTCAGTATTTGCCATGCTTTGGAGGACATTAATCCTTTAATGCTGAATCGGCATTTGTTGAGCTTTAGAGGACATTTGTCCTTTGATGCTAAGTCGACATTTGCCGAGCTTTGGAGGACATTGGTCCTTTGCGTATTTTTTAGAAATAGTTGCCCATCTGTTTATAAACATAACATATTACCTAAAAATGAATACTTACCTTGGTTGCTCATTGGGGAGCACCATGAGAAGTCATTTTGAGTAGGAGGGATGTCCCATAAGGGGGTCGGGTGTGCCCACGAGGTCAACCCAAGGTCATGCATGAATTTTTCGAGAACCAACGAATAATCGATTCTCACATATGGCTTTCCAATCTCAACCTCTCATTAGAGGTTGGAGCACGAGATCCATTGTTTTCCTAATCCACATACAGGGCTTCATATATTGCTTATGAGAGACAATATTGGGCATTCTAGCTCTAAATGGACTCATTTTAATTTTTGGAGAATTTGAACTTTCTCACCACCTACTTTACTTTCAATTAATTATAACACATTACATATTTAATTATTATAATTTAGTCAAATTACATCACACCATTTAATTGGGTATTAATTTCAATATTTGTAGTTAATATGTATTAGTCATGTGATAATAAAAACATAAAATAATAAACTTATTATGGAAAATATCTTAAATATCCTTAAAGCAAATCAGGATAACATATTGTTTCCCACTCTAACCCTTTATATACAGAAGCTTTTATATTTACTATCATTTGGGTCTAGGCCTACAACATAGAAAAGTGGCAAATAAAAAAAAAATTAATCTCTTATAATTTTGCTGATACATGCAAATTTCTTTCAAGTATTTTGATTAGCAATTTTTACATTTTTTTCATTGAATTGCAGTTAAGCTTTAAGACATACAATTTCTTCAATAAGCATATTATGTTTGTTTTGTCAGTTAATTTTTTTCATTATATGACTAAAACATATTAATTAAAATCATTAAATTTAATACCCAATTAAACAGTAAGGTATTAAAGTATAGGGTATGTTTGGAATGGATTTAAAAACTTTTTTTTTGTTCTACGAAAACAAGAAAATTTATTTAGGTACTTGTTTTCATCAGTTGTTTTTTAAAATCTGTTTATTAAAACAATGATTAAAAAATAAAAAATAAAAAACAACCTTAACACGTTTTGTCTTGTTTTTATTCATTATTTTTTGAAAAATACGAAGAACAACTCATGATAACTATTTTCATTAAATTATTTGACAAAAGAAAAAAATTAAATTAATTGATGACACCTGGTCCTAGATTAATACAAATGGGTGGGGCTAGATTAATACAAATTATTTGGCAACACATTTTTCCTACTTCGATATAAAAGTGGTTTTTGAATTTATGGATAAAGATCCAAACCCATTTCACCTTAATTAGGGGACCATTCAATTTTGATTTCTTTGGAATATTTGAAATGATCACACATCTTTAATTAGCTATGTATATAATAAAAAAGTTATATATTTTCCCCCTATTGTACTCTTCCATTTATCTTATTTTGTTTTTCATATTTTCTTCTTTTTTTAACACATTTTATCTGCTTCCATGCATATAAAAAGGTTCAACTCTTGAATTTTTGGATGAGAATCCAAGTCCATTTCACCATAATTAATTAGGGACTATTCAAAGAAAATAATAAGTTAATTTTTAATGCATAAATATATTAATTGTATTTAAAAATAGTTTTATAAAATTTTACTTTCTGTAGACACTATTTTAAAATTATTTGAAACCAAAAAAAGAAAATAAATTCATAATACATGATCCTAGAGTATTAATACAGTTAAATGAATTCATCTAAAAAAAATCTTTGAATATTTGATATACAGTTAAATGGAATAATCCCAAAACAGAAATATCTGAATATCTGATATACAGTTAAATGGAATAATCTCAAATTAAATAGAAATATCTGAATATTGGACATACAATTAAATTGAATAATATCAAAACAAAAATATCTGAATATTTGAAATGATATTATACATCTCTTAATTTGAATACTTATTCTGCCTTGTCATTTAATTCAGGTAATTTTTCTCCTACTTGCATGTGTTATATATTATTAAATGATCATCCTCTCCCTAAACACCCCTCACATGGCAGAACATGATTGGTAGCCAAAAAAAAAAAAAGTTGTTAATTTTTAATTTAGTCCACATCCTTGTCTTATAATATAAAAATCTTAACTTATTTCCAGCTTACAAATCAATATCATATATTCTTACCTAAACTCAGTTTATAAAAACTTTACCAGCAAGTCCAATCATTAATGGACGATATAAATTTCATTTTCTTAAAAAGTTTCATTTATGTGTATTTATAATTAACTTAATTTATATATATATTTTAAATCGGATCCATAGAAGAATTTCTTTAAATCCATAACAATTATTCTCCTCTAGGATATCATGATATATATATATATATATATATACACACACATATGAACAGCTAAGCTAGACCTTTCTTCCCATTTTCCTGTTCTCTTCTCTTTGCTCTCTTTAGAAACATACAAACGCAATGGCCAAAGAAAGTAATTGGCTTCTTCTTCTTTCCTTTCTCATTCTCTCACTCTTTGTGGCTGGATTCCATGGAAATAGACAAGCAGAAGTTCTGGGAAATCTGTACAAATCCAAGTTCTTCAAAGGGCATTATTCTGAGAAGGAAAGGAGTCTATTTGAAGTAGAAGAGGTTGTATTTGAAGCTGATCCTCAAGAAGGTCTGAAAGAGAAAGATAGGATATCGAAGCTGCCGGGGCAGCCGCCGGTGAAGTTCGATCAGTACGGAGGCTATGTGACGGTGGATAAAGAAGCTGGACGTGCGTTTTATTACTATTTCGTTGAAGCTCAGAAGTCTAAGGATTCATTGCCTCTTCTTCTTTGGCTTAATGGAGGTATAATAATAGTAATAATAATACACCAAATTGGATTATTAGATCTAGAAGTTTTTGGTTTGATTGGGAATGGCAATCTCAAACCGAGAAAAGTGCATCTTGCTAAATCATGACTTGTTAAACACTTGACAATGAAAGCTTTGTTTTTTGTTTTTTATAACTTCTTAAGTAAATTATTTTTGGGGACTAAACTACTGTCTCATTATTTATTATTTATTTTTCAGTTTTTGGTTAATTTGTTTTGTTTATAATATTTATTTGTTTTTTATTTATAATATATTTTTAAAAAATTTTTAAAAATGTTTTTATATATTTTTTAAATTTTTTACTTTTTTTAAATGTATAATTCTTTTTTAATTTTTTTTATTTTTTTATTGTTTTGATTTTTTCAAAATTGTTTTAAATTTTATAATTAATTTATCATTATTAAAAAAATAAAAAATTTTCAAATGATAATAACCTCATTATTTTTTCACTCCTCTACAAATTAAATATTGTTTTTATTATAAAATTTTACTTTTTTTTTCTAGTGTAGACTCTATGTTTTAGAATATAATTTTAAAAACACCTGAATGAAATAAATCTCATAAAATATCATGTTAAAATACAGCATCTCTAAAAACATCTGAATTAAATGATTTGTTTTACTTTTTTTTTTTGTTCATTCACTTTTTGTTCATCACATTTTAAGTGAGTTGAGAATAAAACGGAAACATGTTATTTACATCCTATATATCTATAATCACAGTTCACCTTTTTTCACATTTTTTTACTTCACAATGATTTCTTTTGTCTTTATCTTTTTTGTTTGTTTGTTAAAACAATATTTTATTTTCCTCTAAGCTATGCATAATAGTTGATAATTCTACTAAAGCATCAATAAGTAGATATTTTTATTAAATTAAAAATTAATTCATATGAAACTTTAAATTATTAAAAAATTATGAATAAGTAATTGTTGAAAGTAAAATATTTAATTCTTTATAAAAAAAAATTTTTGGAAGTAAAAATTATGAACAGGTGCATCCTTATTTTTTAGAAAGTTTTTTTTCTACCAAAACATATAGGAATGTTGTCCCATAAAATTCTTTATAAAAATTATTGTCAGGTAAATTTTTTTTTTAAGGATAATTTTTCATCCTTTCTACCAAACAAAGAAATGTTTATTTCTCATTCCATTTTTTCAAGAAAGTAAAAATTTTTCTAGTACCAAACACCACCTATATATCTATAATCACAATTCACCTTTTTTCACAGTTTTTTCCTTCACAGTGATTTCTTTTGTCTTTATCTTTTTTTTTCGGTTAAAACAATATTTTATTTTCTTCTCAGCGATGCATAATAGTTGATAATTCTACTAAAGCATCAATAAGTACATATTTATTTAATATAATTTAAACTGTTTTCTAATTAATTGCATATTGGAATTTAAATCTGAATATTTATATTTATTTAATATGCTAATGAACTATTTTTAAAGAAATCCTTGTTATTATTTAAAATTTGAATTATTTATGGCTGCTATTGTTTAGTGGCACAGCAAAGGTTCAAATCCCATAATTC
>JASKGM010072814.1:0-13243 GCA_034509205.1 Ceratonia siliqua
AAAAAATATTTGATTAAACTTAAATTTTATAATTATGATAAAATTTAATTATGATATTATAATAAAAAAAGATGTAATTATGATGAGCAGATTGACAAAATAGTCGAAAAAAAATAAATCTACTTCTCTTAAAAGGAAAAGTTACAAAATAAAAATCTTACTTTAATCACAATTTCTCATTTTACTTTATTTTTTTCTTAAAAAAAATAAATATAAATAATTTAAAAAATTACAAAAATTATTATTTTTAAAAAAATAACTTCTGAGATCTAAATGGCCTCTAGGTGCTATTGAGGAGATGGCGCATCGGTAAAAAAGCGCCACGTTCACACATCTAAGTACGGGAG
This sequence comes from Ceratonia siliqua, assembly GCA_034509205.1. Classification (NCBI taxonomy): domain Eukaryota; kingdom Viridiplantae; phylum Streptophyta; class Magnoliopsida; order Fabales; family Fabaceae; genus Ceratonia; species Ceratonia siliqua. The sequence goes on from JASKGM010072814.1 coordinate 348, forward strand.
TATGAGATAAATTCCATGGCAACAAACTATTTCAAAAAAAAAAATATATATATATATATATATATATTATTTGTACATATTTTTTATAATAATTTTATATTTATTAATATATTATAAAATAATAATAATAATATATAATAAATAATATATATATAATATATATATAAAATAAAAAAATAATATATAAATATCATTACTCTTTAATTATTAAGTACATATACCTTTAAATTTATGTTAGACTTAGTTCAATCACTTCAATAACATAATTTATTAATTAATTTATTGTCTAAATTTTATATAATTAATATTTGTTCACATTCTTTATATTCTTTTTTACTTTTACTCCATAAATTCAATTTTATCAAATAAGTATATAAAAATATGACTACTTAGATAAAAATAACCTTTACTTATACAAATTTTAAATTTAAGTTAAATTAATTTGTTGGTCTCCATATTACTTAGGAATTTTTAAATATTTTCCTACATTTTAAGAATTCATAATAGGTCTCTATAGTTAAAAAAAAATTTAATTGAGTTTCTAGAACATGTTAGTGATATGTTAGTGCACTATTTTCTTGTATGGACATAATAAATACCCACTTGTTACATTAGCATAGACATGTATGATCTCGGATCTGTAATTTATTAATTCACTAAATTTGTAAGTAAGCTCCTACATTTTTAAATTTTGTAATTAGGTCCATTTTGTCTTACTTTTATTTAACTGGGTTTCTTAAATATTCATGCCTATGTAACATTTTGTCTGAAAATTTGAGTCATCTAAACAAATTTTGGTGAGTCCTTTTACTCCTCATGGTTAAGTTATCTGTATAGGTTATATTAAAAAAATGCATTCAGATTGCATATGCATTGTGCCAGCAATGGCGAGACCCTCTTCTCAGAAGCTTCTCGTAAACTTGTACAATATGCAGCTGCTGTGGGCCTATGGCACATGCTGAGATGGGTGTGACAGGTAAGATATACAAAAATTTATTTTAGATAGACATAATTTATAAAAAGTATTTATAAACTAAATTAATTATAAATCCGCACACATAAACATAATATAAAAAAATGTATAAAAATAATATAAAAAAATAGTATATGAATATTAATTATTATTTTATATATATATATATATATATATATATGATTAACTTTTTTAAAAAGTATGGACATATTATTTTATTGTTATGTCTCTGTATTTGACACATTACGGACACAAATATAGACACGATAAATGTCTGATATACATATGAATGTGTTTAAATAACTTTTTTTTTATTTGGACACATGACTAACAAGGCTATGACATACGACTAATACAGTTTAAAATGAGTTAGACACAACTTGTTATTTTTTCAAAATACAAAGTGTTTTATTTAAAAAAAACATATTCACTCTCAGTAACCTCTGTTTCAACTCCTTTCTCCCCTCTTTTCTCCTTCTTCCCATTACTTGAATGCAGTAAATATATTAAGAAATTAATAAATTAAAATAAATGTTATATCCCTCAACTTTTTTTTTGTAAAAAAATGAATTAAAATGATGTGGTAATATCTTTTGATTATTTTTTATTATAAATTAATAGATTAAAATAATTTGATAATATCCCTTATAATTATACTTATTTTTATAAAAAATATTAATATTTTTTACAAGTAGAGTTATATTTCTTTTTTGATAAAAAAATATAATGTAAATATTAAATATTTTAATAAAATATAAATCTATATAAAATTTTATTTGTATAATTTTATATATATATAGGCTGTCTTATATCTTCGTATCCCATATCTTCTGTCCCTCGTGTGCTTCCTAAATTTTATCTATATCTTTTATAAACCTGACTACTCAAGAATTTCTCTATAGGTAATAGCCTGTGCCTTTCTTGACTTTCTCAATCCAGTTATATATATTTGGTGTCCGCAGGATGTCAAGCAATTCAAAAACCCCACGACTTGAGTGACATGTGAGCAAGCATCCCCCTCTCAATTTCAAAGTAATTGCAATTCCTAGATTCATATTGGATATGTCTCCCACGGGGGACCTCATGATGAGTGCCTTTGTGTGTTTTTGACCCTTTCAAGATCATCATTCTGTTGACTCTGCTGTAATACAATAGAATGAGGGAATATATGTTGAAGTAGACTTAAGAACAGTAAAACTTAGCATGGAAACCTATCTGCTGTTTATGTTTTAGAGAAAAGTACTTTAAAGAACATGTCTGGTTGAAAGATAATGGAGTAAAAAGAAAATGGAAGATTTCGTTAAAACTTTTATCTTAAACAAATTTTATAAGCAAAAGAAAATGGAGGAATTTCAACTCATCTTCTAAATTTCTTTTAATTTATCTATCTATGTTTTTAAGTTCTCTTAATTTGAAAAATCTTGTAAGAAAAAAATTATTTAATATTTTTTGAATATCAATGTTGTGCAATTAAATAATTATAGTTAATTATTTTAATAAAAAATTTGTCAAAATGTATTATAAGTAACTATTTTTATTAATTTTTTTGTTAATTTTAAACATCTAAATAATTAAAAGAGAAAGCCAATTAATCTTCTATTATATTCTCCTTCATTCCCTTTCTTCTTTTCTGGATTTCTTTCCTTTCATTCCTCCCTCAAGTAGAAAATATAGTTGAGGATAAGGAAAATAAAAACAAAAATATTCTTAAGACACAGTCAATTTATTTGATATTTGATGTCATTACAAAGAATGATGATTTCGTAAATTCGAATTTAATATAAATTTTTTTCGTGATTTCATATTAAATAATAATGAAATTGTATTTTTAATTTTGCATTAAATAGTAAAGGTAAAAGGGAGTCTTTTTTTTACTGATAGTGGAGATTTTTACCCAACTACTAATACATATTGAAAAGTGCTGAGGGTTTTAGTGTAGAAGAAAAAGACACCTGGCTCTTTAAGATAATGCACCCCTCCTACCACTCTTCTTTTCAGAATTGACCTTTCATAGTGAAAAGAAAGCATATGGATTCTGATGAAATTAGGTTTTGAATCGGAACGTTGAATTGGCATTGAGTTCTAATGAACTTTTCTTTTAATTTCGTTTATGATTTATGATTATTAATTCTTTGTATTGTGATTTTTGTATCCAAGTTAAAAATAAGAATGTTGAATTGGTATTGTTTTTTAGCACACTGTTATTTTTGGGCTTAAAACAGAAATAAAGTACATGTTCATTAAATCTTGTCATAAAATTAAATTAAATTATGAAAAATGAAAGTGACAGACTCCTAAACATTTCATAATGTTTTGATATCATATCAAAAACTAATTCATATAAAAAATTTAAGCTGTTAAAAAAATATTCATGAATAGTTTTATTATTAGTTCATGCTTTACTTGTATTAATAGCATGCCAATTTACTTTTATTTTTTAATTTTAAAATAATAAAATAATAATTAATTTCATTAAATATAGTTTTTTATTTTTATTTCTAAAATATAAAAACAAAAGGTGCTTTCAAAATTTGAAGTAACTATTTTATGGGAAGTTACATATTTTCAAATAATTATCCATAATCTATTATTATTTTAAATAAGAAATAATTAAGGTTTAAAATTTAATTACTCACTATGAGGAAAGACATCAATTGCTCCAAAGCCATGTATCGCTCTTTTTAATTGTCAATTACTTTAAAAATAATAAAATAATAATTAAAAAATTTTAAAATCTTAACTATACATTATCCTACCATTCAAGAGAAGGAAAAATCAAAGAGGAAGAAATTAGAGGGGCAATATAAGAATAATAATGGCTAATTTGGTATGGATGATGAAGTCCCAAAGATATATATATATATATATATATATATGTGTGTGTGTGTGTGTGTGTGTGTGTGTGTGTGTGTGTGTGTGTGTGTGTGTGTGTGTGTGTTAGTATAGATATATAGCATATTGGCTGGTTCATTATACCTAAAAGGGCCCCCATTAATTAGTCCTTGACCTAAATAAAAATAATTTCTTCCGACAAACAGATCTAGGGGAGAATCTTGAGTCAAAAAATTGTTAAGCATATCTAATTTACAAAAAATATGTAAATCAAGTTAATCGAAAATAAATATGTATATATGTTAAAAATATATTTTAATAAATTTCACAATATGTTTATGTGTCTATTTATAGTTAATGTCATCTATATATTTATTATAAATCAATATCTATCTAAAAAATTTTCAACAAAGTCTGAGCAGGTACTTATTGCCACCCACTATACATTCAAGCAACAAATCAGATTTGTTTCAAAAGAAACATCCACTGAGATTTGAAAATTTTCCTGTTTTTGGCAACTTGTCCTTCCTCCTATATCTTAAAGCTAGATCTTCGTTTGGTTCTTTTTTGTTCTCGTTTGCCTTACTATTCATGGGCGAAATTGTCATATCAAAATTGAAGTTGATTATAAGTCGGATTATATTTTGATTTTTATTAATTACTAAAGAATTTAAGTTAAATTATAATATATTATTATATAAAACAAACCTCAAAATCTCACTTATGAGCAATAAGTTTAAGAGAAACGATATTTGTACACAATTTTTTTTATATTATTTTTACATCTTTTCTTATATATATTATTTTATTATTATTTATCATCTATTATTATTATTATTTTACCTTAAATCAATGACTATTTTAAAGGTACAAGAGAAGTGTAAGCTTTTTGATATGAGTAATATTATTGTAGGCGTTTAATTACTCAAAATCTCCAACCTCGAAATTTAATTAATTATACTATTTGGGGTATCTTTGAGTTGATATATTTGTTCTATTTTTTGTTGATATTTGTTGCAACTTGAAAGATGTGTGCTTCAACATAGTTTTTATATAAAATAACATTTGAAATATACTTGCAATTAGGTTTACTCAAAATATTTAATTGATTATGCTATTTTGGTTATCTTTGGTTTGATATGTTTGTCAGTTCTAAGATGTCAAACACACAAGAAGGGGGTTTAAATTAAATATTATATATAATTCTTTAGTTTTCACAATTCTTATAAATTTTCCAAGTTGAGCAATCTGGTTGATCAAAATATATGCATATGCTGTGAGTAAAAGAGTTCAAGGATAGAGAAAATCATAGAACGATGTACAGTGATTCAGATTCTCAAACTAATCCTTCATCCATTCCCTAAACACAAAGCAAGAGAATTTTTACTAAGTGGGAAATCATAACAACAGGTGCAAGCTACACAAGGGCTTTTTACAACCAACCCAGGTTAACCTTTCATCCATTAGATTTTTCCTACATGAATCCAACTAAACTCAAATACATAGAGTTGAATGTTCACAATGTAATCATAATGATTGAACTTCTTTTGAGTGGAGAAGTGTTTTGCTCAAAGTATTTCTGAGTATTCTCTTTTGTGAAAGCTCAACAATGCAGCCTTGATTTCTTTATATCTTTCTCTATTTGGCCAACTTTACAATAGAGCTGAGTGCAAGTATTTATACTTGAGTAAGTATCCGTGGAGAAGTTTGTATCCGTTGGGATTGCAATGTTTAGCTTTTCTTTTCTTAGCTTTCTTCTCATACCTTTTACTCTACAACGTTCAAAATTTGAAACCTTCAATAAATTTTATCTTGTAGAGTCCTTTTTGCCACTCTAATTCTTCGGGAAAGCTTTAGACATTCAATTTGTCTTCTCATAGTGATTAGCTACATGTAAAATGTCAATGATGCATGAACCCCAATATACAATTTCAAAAAGAAATAATATAATATATGAGGGCTTTCTTAATATACCTGAAGCTTTTATTCTTTGTACAATAAATCAATTTATTTGGCTCATGTGATAGGTTATCAGTGTAACACTTACTATCAAACTCCGTTTGGTCATACATTGTATAGAAGCTTGCTCAAGGTGTGGTTATATTAGGCTATTAAATAACACGTTTTCTTTGTTTGCTATTTTCTCTTCATGCTACATAATAAGTGTAAGTCATATCTATAGAAAGTATTATTCTCAACTAAGCTCTTGTCTCTTTATGATTCATTTCCTTTCTTATTGATCTGGTTTCTCTTTGACTTAATTAAACTTATCTTAGTTGTTTAATCAAAACTTTTTTCATATGAAGTATTCCCAACATTCTCTCATTTTTTTAATAATGACAACTAAATTAATATCATGCAATTATATCAAGTAAAAATAAGCTTTTAATAGATAAGTTTAGAGAAACTCCCCTTGACATATTCCTATCATATCTTTTAGGCTCCCCCTCACTTTATGCATTATCTCCTCCAAACAATCAATGACTAATAGCCAAGTGTGATATTATCATGATATTACCACTTCTCCCCCTTTGGCATCATAAAAAATAATTGGGGAGTTTGTATCATCACAGCAGTAGCAGCCAAGATCTTATAAAATCATTGTTATCATAATAAGGATAAATATCAAAGAAGCAATCATCAAATAACCATTCATCAAAATATCCATCCATCAAAATACCATTTTGGTAGAGTTGAAAGGTACTAGAAGTAGAGCAATATCTAACCATTACAAACCATACAAGAGGTTCTTAAATAAGAAAATGTCTATGCATCAGGGAATGTTATCAAAAAAGTGTTCATGCAACATGGAAGGTGCTATTCATCTAGGTTTCCTGCACATCTGAGGTGGTATCATTAAGTGTAGGCTCTTTTGGATTAGGTTTGTTCTTATTAGTGCTTTAGCCAGGTTGAGTGATATCAAGGATATGAGAGGCATTTCAGGATGAGAGTGTTGGCTAACCACTTGTTGACTTATCATAGGTTCAATCTCTTTATTTATTGGCGTTGACTCCATTTCAGCTTCATTGGTCTTTTTCTTCATAGGCAGCTTAATTGTGCAAAAACCAAGTGCACTCATGAGCTTATCAATATTTTCTTTTAGTTCAGATACTTCAAACTGTATCTCTAGTGAGTAGTGCCTCATATCCTAGTTGACTTCAAAAATAGCATCAGTCAGGGTCTATAACTTTTTATCTAGTATTTACATAAAGTATTCTTTTGAACTTGCTTTCTCCACTTTTTCTCTTCCCTTTATCTTCATCATTATAGGTGTTTCCACTTTTTCTGGTTCTTCCTTATGAGTTTCTATCTCCCTATTCAATTCTTCATAATTCTTTGTAGCTTATTGTATCTTTTCCTTTCTCTTTCTTATCAGAGGTATTTCTTCTTCTTCTTGAATTTGAATCCCCTTATTCAATTCATCAGTGTTATTCTCAACTTCTAGTAATTTCTCTAGTGAAATCTCTTTTTTGTCATATCCAAAAAGTGATGATAGACTAACAAACTTGGATGAATCATCTGATGTGGTGATTTTATACCACATATTCCTTGAGTTTTAGTGTGCTATTTTAGAGTATTTAAGGTGCTTTGGATGCATTTCTATACAAGTTTAGGCACCATGTACATTTACATAACTCTTGGAACTTGTTAGATTGCTTTATAGGTAATTTTAGCCATTTAGGCAAATATTCCACAATGTTGGGTGCCTTAGCACCCAATTGAAGCTAAAAATGTACAAAATGGTGGGTGCTGCAGCGTCCAACCATGGGCACTGCAGTGCCCATGCAATTTACAAAACGTCAGAAAAGATGCAAAACACAACAACATAGAATTTTGACCAAAACATTTGCATTTTGGGCATTATCTGGAGCTAGGTTTAAAGGTTGCTAGAGGGAAAACTTTAGGCATTCTTGGTTTCCTTTGAAGAGTGAAAAAAGGTTGTGGAGAAAGAAGAAGAAAAGGGAGCTTCATTATTGGTTTTGGGGAAGATTGTGAGGTAACTCTGGAAGAAGGAGCCACCTATATTCATCTGCCATTGAGGAGTCTTCTTCACTTTCTTCTAAACCCATTTGTTGCATTTCATTTTGGAATGTGTTCCTTGAATATTTTCTTTTGTGATTTATCTATCATGAGTGGCTAAATCTCTTTTCTAGGAGTGAGATGTAATCATTGATGCTTTTGTTATGGATTAATGTTGGTTATGTAAAGATATTTTGTTGTTACAACTTGATAAATTTGATTTTAATTCTTGCAATATTATTGGTTGTGATTTGCTAGTTTAAGACATCACATGATGGAATGGAAGTTGAAGTGTGATGTTAATTGGTGGATTTATTAAGCCTAGATAGTGTACTCATGAAAGTAGATGCACTTCTCTATGACCATTTGTTATGATTTGGGTAAATCATGATAAATGTTAGGAGTTCATAAATCGTAATGTATTTATATTAATATTTGTGACCACAATAGTAGGCATATGGTTAATGTGAATAGAGTTTTTAAACCTTGATAGAAGGTAAAACATGTTTAAAGAAATTTGGTCTTTGTAACTTAGCAAATGTCAATAATCAGTATCAAGTCCATAGCATAGCTCAATTGATGAAACACTATTCCTAAGTTTTTCTATTATTGATTTATCATTCTTTTTATAGTTCTATTTTCATTATCATTCTTCATTTGGTTATTTGCCGCTTAGATAATATAGGGAATTACATAATTTTGTACTTGGAAGTCCTCCTCATGGGAACGATACTCATTTCATCACTTTATTACTTATTAACAATAGTGTGCACTTGCATTGCATATTTTCAAACTAACATGGTCATCCATACTGAAGGTTTCCTCTATCATAAGCAAGATAGGTTATGATTCATCACTTTTTGGTGAGTTTTCATCTTCTTCTGAATTATCAGAGATGTCCATGGTTATATGCTTTTCTTGGTTTGGGTTCATTCTTTTCTATAGGAGTGGTAGCCTCCTGGATTTTTTGGTTGGTCTTAAGCTTATCTTTTTCTCTTTTTGTTTTGTGGCTAGCTTTATTGGTGGTTCTTTAGGGTTCTCACTCGATCCTTCTTCTTCTTGCTTTTAGGCTTTCTTTTTCAACTTGTACTTCTTGTTGTATTGTCTATTTCTCTCCTTCAATGCTTCCATTTTCTCTTAAGCTACCTTTTTGTCATACTTGGGTTTGTGTCCTATAGTTTTAATTCTCATTCCCCTATATTTGGGAACTCTATCATCTAGCTTCTCTGGCTCTTCTTTTACAGTGCTGGTTGAACCTTTCTCCAGCTTAATCCACTTGTCACCTAGCTTCTTTATTCCCATGCCAAGGATGAGTCTTTTATCATATGTGCCACGATTAGTGGTTCTTTCATTATCTACATTATCCAGAAAGACTTTGGCATCCTTTGCCAGCATGGTAATCAGGGTGCCATAGGCAAGTTCAGCTTTCTCTCTTTCTAATGTGGTTCTCATATGGTCAACTATAATGAATGCAAGATTCAACCTAATGTTGTGGATGATACACCACATGTAAAAGGCTTCTAGCATATTTACTTGGTTGGACTTTCCTGTATTAGGGGCTATCATATTTGACTAAACATGTAACGATAATCTCATCTTAGGCTAAAAAAAAAAATGCATTAACTACATCATATTTTTCTTTAGTAATTTCAACTATTGCTTCTTCAGCGGAATACCTTTCAAACTCAATCTCCTCGTGGCTTGAATACCTTATTATCTTAGTATTAGGCAACCAATGAGCTTGGAGATCTTGTCTTAGTTTAGTGAAATGGGTGAAAGAAATTAGTGGACGTGTGTGAGTGGAATAGTTACGAAAAAGATCATTATCATTAATTGGAAAAATTTGACCATATTTGATAGAGCATGCAAATTATCATAAAGACCTTTTATGCAGTTGTTATTTTCTTATATGAGGAAGATAATCACAGTAACTTCTCCCAACAAGGAGCAAGCTGGTTTGAATATTCAAGAAGTAACAATCAAATAGTTTTATCTATATAGGATGAGACATTCCTATTTCTCTTAAAATGTTATTGAATATTTCTTCACTAAGCTTGGTAAGGATATTAGCAAGTTGATTCTTAGTATTTACAAATTCTATTTGGATATCTCTCTTTTGCATGTGATCTCTTAGGAAGTGATGCCTAATTGCAATGTGTTTGGTTCTAGAGTGTCGCATGAGACTTTTGGACAAATTAATAGCACTAGTATTATCACATTTTATTGGGATATTATAAAATAGGTCTTTGCGATGCTACTCCAGGAGTAGTTATACTCCCGAAGTAGCTTTTTATTTTTTATTTTATTTTTATTATAATTTTTATTTTAAGAAACAAGTTAAAAGAATCTAAAAAAATTGAAAAAATAAAACAAAATCAAAAGATTTTTTTTATTTTTTGACTTATTTTTTAATACTTGTGTCCTAGAATTATTTTTATTTTTTATTTCTTTTGATTCTTTTAAATTATTTCTTAAAATAAAAAAAAAGCTACTTGGGAGTATGGCTACTCTCAAAATAGCATAGCAAAACCTTATAAAATATTAGTTCAAAATGTCTTAGTTGTTGTTTCATCTAGAGGATTTGAGCACAATAACTTCCCACAACAACATATTCTGCCTTTACTGTTGATAGAGCAACATAGCTATGCCTTTTGCTATGCCAAGACATTAAGTAAGGTCCCAAAAATTGGCAAGTTCCACTAGTACTCTTTCTATTTATTCTACTTCCCCCAAAATCAGCATCAGAAAAGGCACATAAATTAAAGTAATTGCTTCTAGGATACCAAAGACTTATGTTTTATGTTCTTAGTAAGTATCTAAAAATTCTCTTTACTACAGTTAAGTGTGATTCTTTGGGGTCAACTTGAAATCTAGCACATAAACACACTAAAGGCAATATTAAGGGTTCCAATATGGGGTTTTGTTTCCTTGCTTGTGGGGTTTGATTTTTGGATTATGTTTTCTATGATTTGTGGTTTTCGTTCCTCTATTTTGGGGTTTAATTTTGGGATTTTTGTTTCTCTAATTTTGGTTCTCTACTTAATGATGCTGCTAAGCTATGAGGTATAGTAGAGCAATTATAGCTTAATGATGTTACGCTAAAGGTGACCTTATGAATGTTGATTAATGTGCACTTGTTAAGGAAATATCTTAACGATTTTGATTCTGATATAGATTCTGATGTGCCAACTGAAGTAGCTTGTAAACCATATTAAGAGCCATGATTTGTCGATACCACGAAGCCACTGCACACCACGAAGAGCCACAAAGCGGCGAAGCCACTTCACACCAATACGTAATCTTTCACTCATCTTCACCATTATCTACCGTGTACTTTTAGGAAGAAACCTTCATCAAAGCTCTTTCAGGTTTGGTTCTTTATTTCATTCTCTAGTTTTTTATATGATAATTTGATGGTTGTTTATGTCTCTAATTTTTGTTTTAATTTACAATTACAATATGGCATTTTTTCCCTTGATTGTGGGGTTTGATTTTTGGATTATGTTTTCTATGATTTGGGGTTTCAATTTGGGTTTTTGTACCTCTGTTTTAGGGTATTTTTCAGGGTTTTTCTTTCTCTGATTTTGGTTCTCTACTTAATGATGCTGAGCTACAAGGTATAGTAAAGTAGCTACAGCTTAATGATGATACACTGAAGGTGACCTTATGAATGTTGATCAATGTGCACTTGTTGAGAAAATATCTTAATGGTTTTGATGCTAATATAGATTTTGATGTGCCAACTGAAGTAACAAAGTCAAAAAGGTAAAACAGATATACAAAATTACTTGATCGAGCAAGTACTTTATCGAGCAAGCAACATAAGTCATCAAGGAATCGAGTAAGCAGCAGAAAAAGGAATACTAAAACATAACAATTGTAGTCTGAACACTGAGAGCATTACTGTTCACTAGTCATAACTATAATCTATAATAAAATGTCCAGAGATGGTTTTTAAAGTCAATATGTCTTCTAAAAACTATTTGAAAAAAGGCTTACTTATAAAATGAATTAAATATTTTGTTCAAGATAAGGTAGTGCCTTGAAAAGACAACTTTTACTTACTATCACAAAGTTTGCTTGTGCAGAATGAAACACAAAGATAAGATAAGAAAACTGTACATCAGAGTTACAATCCCAGATATTCAAATCTGTCAAGCTAAAATGGAGGAAACAAATGTGAAAATGAGTGATGATAAACTTGGATGTTAAACATGATTAGAACGAATGGTACAACAGATGTTAAAGCTTTCATGGAACTGCATGAACAATATGAAAACAATTTATGCTTTGAACCAGTAATATGTCCTGTGTTCAAACAGTTAAAAGTGCAATGTTCAAAAATCTCAAGTACTAAAGGACAAAAAAAACAAAGACCGAAAGAAGAAGAAAAAGAATACAGAATAAAGAGTCTAAGAAGGGTAGGAATTTATATTTACATTATTGTTGAGATATAAAGAAGCATGATAGGTATTGACTATTGTGAACACCTAATTTTGTCCAGCATAAAAAAAAATCATTATATAAAATAAAAAATAAAAATAAAGGAAAAAAATAGATAAATAGTAAAAGAAAAAAAAAGAGGGAGACAAAAGGCCCAAGGGGCCATTTTTGGCAACTTAATAGGGGTTAAACAAAAAACTTTGATCCAGCCCAATGGATCAAAACCCGGTCTAGCCCACTCAATTGTCCAGCCCAACAACTCCAAACCGGTCTAAGCAATCAAGCCCATACCCATTTGACCCATACCCGCTGACCCGGATCCACTTAATTCCCTAAATCCCTAAACTATTTTTTCTCCCCGGTTCCCCTCACCACGTGCATAATCTCTCTACATCACCTCTACACCCGTCTCTCTGCATCACTGTACTCACCCGTTCCACAATCTCCCTTCCCTGATTTTCGATGTCAAGACCTAGAGAATCCATCGTTTCTTACCCCAAATCCACCTTGATCTTTGCCCCTAATTTCTCAGCACCATTTCCTCTCTTTCTGCCATAGCCACAGCACCTTTCCCCCCTGTTATCCCATTGTCTTTCCTTTCTAGGTTTGATTGATAAACTGTCGCCCA
>JASKGM010072825.1:0-15802 GCA_034509205.1 Ceratonia siliqua
GCAATGTGCTACAATTAATAGATTAGGGAGGAAATTGCAATAACAACTAAAGATTAAGGTGGAAAAGTACAAAATTCTCTTTTTTTTCAATTTATGTTTATAATTTATTTTAAGAAAATTTAAAAAAATATAAAAACATTACATAACAAATATTTAAAAATAAATTAAAAAAGTAAAAAACAAATTTTTTAATTTCTTTTAAATTATTTCTTAAAAAATTATAAAAAACTAAAAAATTAAATTAAAAAAATCAAGAACTACTCTAAGAGTATGCAACCAATAGCATAAAAAGTAACTTAAAAATATTAAGGTAGAGACTAAGCTACTCCAAAGAATAACAATGCTCCTTCACTCAAAAGGATATATGGCCATCCATTGATTTATAACCCCTACCCCTTTGGGTGAAAGAGTGTGACAAATCAGTGAAGTAGCTTCGTAATAATTAATTTGTCATTGAAGCAAGATGCTCCAAAACCTCAACTCGGTTTGAGGTCCCATCTATGCAACATCTGAAATATTTCATAGCAAAAACATTTACTTTATATTGAAACGTTGTGCAATAAGGAAAAAGGCCAAGGGTTGAGAGAGAGAGAGAAACTTTTTCTCGCTGGGCATCAACAAACCTAAGTAGTCCATTGCACTGGAAAAGCCACAATTGAAAGCAATTTAGGGGCAAATGGCAAAAGCAGGAACAAGAAGATCGAACACGTGCCATTTCATTGAAATTAAAGTATATAATCCATGACAAGAATTACTTATTCAAAATCATTTTAGGAATGCACCTGATAATAATTACACGTAATGGTGCTCATGTGGACAGTAATTTAGAAGCAGATTATTACTAAAAGCTGAATTGAATAAATTAAAATACAATCAAAATGTATATGTTGCGAACTAATATTGCCCGTTCTTGGACTATCTATGTACTGTCTAAAATAATAAAGAATACATACTACTAGCATTTAACCATTCCTAATGTGTTGATTGACATTTATTGCTGCATAAAACAAACCAAAATACATTTAAAATGAATGGAATGTAACAAATTACGAATAATGATCTCATAAACTTAAGTTCATTATAAATCTTATCTGTGATAACTTCTCACAATAAGAAATTAATTTCATAGTTAATATAAAATCATGTTTTTAAATATTTTTCAAATGAAGTTTGTTTGAGAAGTTGTCATACATTTATAGTGAACCTGAGTCTATGAGATCATCACTCATAAATTAAATGAAATTAGTATCACAGACTCGTGGACTGGATTCTGTTCGTATTTTCATATAATAGATTCACAGTTTTGAACACGCACACTACATACACTGCATCACCAAGCAGGAACACTGGACAAAACATAAAAGAGAATTAAGAGTTTTGTGACTTTAACAAAAAGTTAGGAATCCCGAGTGGCTGTTCACTTGTTTGCAACGACCAATGCAGGTGCTTGACCTTTAAATTCGATGTCTTCTTGTCGACTAAACTAAAGCAGCTGTCCAAGATAGGGAAAAAAATCTACTGCTCAAGTAGTACCAAGTCTTTAGTACCACGGCCACTCATATCAAGATACATGGACATTTTTCCACGTCATCTTCTTATCTGGACAGGGGAGGAAAACGACAGATTCAACCTGCTACTATTACCTAACGGGAAAGGGAAAAAAGATGACAAGAAGCAGAGAACGTCCAACGAGCTCCTCTTCTCAGATAAAACCACCATCACCCAGACCACCGAGAACCACTACTCCAGCCACGCAACCCACCGCCATCAGAGTAACAAGGACCACCCAATATCAGAACCAAGGAGCAAAGCTCCAAATCGAAAATCCCAAGCTAACCAATGAAGAGGAACAACAATCTACGAAAGTATAAGTGGGGAGCAAAAGTGCAGCAGCCACAACCCAAAAAAAACACAAAAAGTTGGGAAAATTCATTTGGAACAATTAATAGTGAAAAACAAAGAGATAGTAAGCATGGAAGAAACAGTACATTGGAAATAGATCACGAAGAAAGAGAGAGGACCAAGGGCAAGGTAAAGAAACAGCGGACGAGAAGCATTCCAGCGAGCTCACTGAGAAGAGGAATAGTGTTTTACCTGTTTTATTCGTGAGCTTAGCGTCGAGGGTGAAGATTCAAGGTGTTCTCGACGATGATTGTTGAATGGCCCCTATTTTCGCATAGGCTCCTCTGAACTTGACAAAGAAGAAGAGCTCGTGGGTTTAGGGTTCTCCTCTGTACTCGTTGGGATACGTAGGCTCCTCTGAATCTCTCCTCAGTACTCTACGAAACGTCCTCTACTTCTTTACTTCTCGTTCTCTTTTTTCCCTCTCAGCCTTTCCTCCCCTATCCAGCTAATCCAGATGACGTGGAAAATTCGTCATGTGTCTTGATCTGAATGGCAGTAGTACTGAAGATTCAGTACTGCAGTAGTACTAGACCTTTTTCCCTAAGACAAGAAAATTTTAAAGATGGAACAAGATTGCTCCTGTTTATTTCTCATCGCTTCCTCCTCTCTCTCTTCAAATATTGTTTCTTTTTTTTTGGGGGTGGGGGAGAAGTCCCTTCTCCTTTTCTCATCTTGTTTCCCCTACTCAGACAATAAGTCTATGCCTTGCGTTGAGTGCAAAACTGTTTTCCTCGCGCTGCCAAGGTTCTTTTTTTATCAAGCCAGGCCTTGAGAGAGAAGTGGCCCTGTGGAGGATGTGAGGGACCAAGGGTAGAGAGAGAGAGAGAGAGAGAGAGAAAGTGATCCATAGTTTTTGAATTATGAGTGCTTAAGCGCTATGACTATGAGTAAAAGAAATAGAGGATGGGAGAATGTGCTGCATGTATGACCAAAAGAAAAGATTGAACACATGGGCAAATTTCAAAGTGGAACTTACCCAAGATATAACTTCCATACGATTTTCATAAAAGAACAGTAACAGTACAAAATGTCAGCATAATGTCTATATATCCATTCTTGAGAGTATTGGACCTGTCAATCAAATGGTGAGAGATTGACCAAAGATACCCTTAACAATGGTGTACAACACTCAAGGAGCATTGTTGTTTAACACTCCAAGTTGGGTCTTCTTTGTGGTCCACCAAGCCATGTACTTCTTTGCACTCTCAAGGCAATATTATATAATAAAATACGAAAGAGTATTATCATTTGACGCTTACGTTCAAGCCAAAACAAAAAAATTTCGTGTAGTAAACATGGAGCAGGGAAACTTTTTTCTCTGTTACCATGCATAAAAGTCATGAGGCCCATATGTAACAGTCTGACATGCTAAAGAATGTTATATTATATTCCAGAAAATATGAAAAAGAAATGAGTGGGATTTCACAGAGATGGCAAACATTAACTGATTGCCAATATTCACAGCAAATTTTGCAGTCAGCTCTAAGCATGTTTATATTCATGATCATATTGTCATGAAAACATAGCCCAAAATATTTGCATGCAGATCAACTACATTTCATGAACTTCTATATCTAGAAGGTCATCTCAATTAGCATAGTGAGACCAGCTTCACAAACGCTTAACTCTGAGAACAGAAAACAACTGACAGACTGAAACAAGAATAATCACATTCATACAAATGATTGAATAGGAGAACGGAACAAGGGGAAGAGAATTGAACAGGATAGAAAGCCACTGGTGCAAAAGCCTGTCACGGAGTGAAAAAAGATGGAACTTGTGGAACACTATTTTAAAGGTGAAGCCAAGACAGTCAAGAACAAGGAAAGCCATCCTGTCTCTGACAATGACTGGCAAGAATAAAAATTTAACATAAAGAGTAAGAAATAAGTTGTGGTCTTCTACATTACACTGTGATATGAGCTTTCCACCTCCTAGAAAGATTATCGTATCTGTCTCTTGCACTTCTACCCTCTTTATAGAAAGTCTCCTTCAACGTCATCATAGTCGACTCATATATATTGATCTTTCTATCAAGCATGTCTTCAGCATACCTTCTCAACTCCAACAACCTACCTAAGTTACACAGACCTAAAAGCAACGCATTTGCACTTTCATCTTGCGGCTTGACATTATTTTCAACCATATAACTCCAAATGTCATGGGCTGCTTCAGGGTCATCACAATAAAAAAACATTGTGATGGCTGCAGCACAATTAGAATGTGTTGGTGGCCACTCATTTTTTATCATCTCTGCAAAGAAGCTTTCTGTTTCACGAACTTTTTTGTTCTTCACCAAGCATTCGAAAATCATGTTATAAGTTAAGGAGTCAGGAAAAGCACCATGGAAGACCATCCCATCAAGCAGCTGAAATGCATAATCAATCTCATTTTTGTTGCAGACCAAGCCAATCATGGCATTGTACATTATCAAGCTGGGCACTAATCCACTACCCACCATTATGTTCCACAGGGGGATAGCATGAGCCACATCATTCTGCTGGGTGAGAATATCAAAAGCATTGGAAAAGAATTTCAAACCTGGTAAGCAGTTATGTTCCTTCATGACTTCAAGAAACTTGATGGCCTCATCAGTCTGCAGTCCACGAACAAGAGTTGTCAAAAATGCATTATAAGCAGACACATTCGCTGGACTCCATCCAACACGAATGACCATCTCCCCAAAAGTGCTCTTAGCTTTTGCTGCATTGCCTTCTTTCTCCCACCCTTCCAATAAAATGGCAAATGTGTCACCATCTGGAGGTATCTTCCCTTTGATCTTTTCAAAAAATCCCATTGCAGTTGAAGTTTGATTTTCTTCGTGGCAAATTGCACTCAATAACGAATTTACTGCAATAACATCTTGCTGAATTCCATATCTGTCCATCACATCAAAGCTCATCACAGCCTCGTTGAACCTACTAACTGTGCAGTAACTCTCAAAAACGGACACAAATGTGGCCATTGAAAGCACTCCTTCCTGTTTCATTGACCGAATTGCATCCCACATGGGTTCAAAGAGCTGGTTCTTACCCAGCAGATCGACCATCAAATTCCATGCAAATTCTGAATGCTTCTGCAGCCGCCCAGCCCAACGGAAGAACTTCACAGCAGAAGAAGGGTAATTATAGGAAAGTTTGAGAACTTCATGGACAGCGTCTGGAGAAAGATTGATTCCAGCGGAGGAGAGTGCGGATTCAATATCATCAGGCGACGCTCGGGTTAGGATATCACAGATGATTCTGGCTGTGGATGAAACATCCGGCGCGTCAAGGTGCGATGGAAATTGATTGGGCTTTTGGGGTTTCGGAATTGGGGTTGACTGTTTAGGAGTTTTCGATGGAATAATTTTAGGTGGGTATTTAAGTCGACTGCTTCTAGGGTTTTCAGCCATGGCCTCCATATTATGTTTGGAGGAGCAGGCAATGGAACCCTAAAATCAGAACTTGAAACTTCAAAATAACGAGTATTTTAGAGTTACCGCACCGATTGGAGGCAGAACCAGAGCTACCAAAATTTGAATATTTGAATCGCAGAAAATAAATCAAGAACTAAAATTAATTGAAATCCCCAATATCCAAGCAGTAAATTGGTATGTAATTGGGAAAGTAGAGAAAGTACCTGGGCTTTAAATTGATCAATTTCTTTCACTCAAGGAACATGCAGAGAGAGCCAAAAGAGTGATGACCGGAAAGAGGTTAGGACTTGGGACTTGGCAGGACTGTTATATCGTACGCTGAAGATGGGCTTCGCTAGGATGTAAAGGTTCGGCCCACTACAATAGGGCTTTCGTGGGCCGGTCCTTCATTATATTTGGTTTCAGCCCACTGGTTTCAACATTCATAGTTCATACCAGCCCTCTCAACGAACACGGTATTCTCCTACCTTGACTAGATGGATAAAACTCACTTGTGTGTGTCATTTGAGATTGAGAGGCATGAGAGGGAAAATGAGAGAGAGAAAGAACCAGGGAGAAGGAAGAGAGAGAGGGGCGAGAGGCAGACCGGAGGTGATGAAGGAGAAATAAAGAGGGTTGTAGAGGAGGAGAGAGAGAGGTAAGCAATTAACAAAGAGTGAGACTTAGGACCCCCAACTGGCTGGTTGAAGATGAAGATTATCAGAAGAGGCTGGATCATAGGTAAAGCTTGGCTCAAGAGGCTGCAGGAGTATAAGCTACGCACAAGTTCGGTAGAATTCCATTTACTCTGGCGCCTATACTTTGGCACATAAGATTTTTCCTTAGGCCCCTTTAAAACTAGATTAAACAACAATTGATAATATTATATAAATTATTTATGTATAAATTATTATATTATCTTATGTTTATTATAATAACGTATAATATGTAAAGATTATATAACATAATAGTGGTGAAATGATAATAATAATGATAATGGCAACACTAACAAAATGATAACGGTACTAACAGTATAGTATTATATAATAATTATTGTATAAA
Organism: Ceratonia siliqua; assembly: GCA_034509205.1. NCBI lineage: Eukaryota > Viridiplantae > Streptophyta > Magnoliopsida > Fabales > Fabaceae > Ceratonia > Ceratonia siliqua. The sequence continues at coordinate 6,365 of JASKGM010072825.1, forward strand.
AAATTATAATAATATAAGTTAATATAATTTTTTATGCATATTAAATATTATATAAAATTATATTATATTAATTTATGTTATCTAATATTCTCTTATACAAGACACAGGACTTTAGGTTTTAGCAAGAGATGCCTAATACTACTTCAGAAGCCCATTAACTTTTTTCTTCGCTTTCTTGCAAAGGTGGCTACATACCAAGTTCTATGGAAAGCCCAGTAACATCGGCCTATATTCCCTTGAGAGTTGATATTTATACACTAAAATTTGTATACTAAATATATACCATAAAAAAAAATGCACCAAAGGAAAATGATAAGAGAGTGTGAGACTCATAATAATAAAAATAAAGAAAAAATATAATAAGTAATATATATTTAATATAAAAGTTTATAATGTACAAACATTATTTCTCATTTCCTTCCTTTATATTAATCAAATGTGGCTACATACCAAGCTCAATGGAAAGCCCATTAACTTTAGCCTACACACCTTTCCTTTATATTTTAGTAAGGTGGCTAAAGCCCAAAGCAGTGCAAAGAAGTTCCATGGAAGTCCACTCATTTTAGCCCAATTACTTTTCCTTGCTAAAATGTGCAATGGCTGAAGCCTGAAAGTCTCAAAACTTCGTTGATTGACTGTCTTTCATTTTGAAACTTATATTTCTTTGGCTTTATTTTCTTGATTATTCTTTTATTTTCTTTATAGAATGTTACGTGCATGATATTAACATATGTATGCATCTTAGAGCAATAGGCTTATTCCCTATGACAAATTGTTACATAAATAATGTCATAATAATTAGGGGGGGAAAAAACCAGTGCTTAAATAATCCTCCCCTTATAAAATATGTCAACACTTATATTTTGGTGTTAGAAACTAGAAAGTCTGTTCATCTCTTCTCATCGAGTGTTTTTGTTTGTTTTTTTTTTATTCATTTAGTTTATAATGTAAATATTCTTGTCCTAATTGAGTCTATAATAACATAAATCTATTGAACTGTTCATAAATGTAACAATAATCATAAAATTTTCATCATCCTTGCCAGGATTAGTAAGGTCAATCATGAATTGTCCAACTCAACAATTAAAAAATTGTCAAATGTAATCACGTTCAATTTTTGTCAATAGATAGTAGTGTAACATTATTGAAGGAGTAGTGGGAGTTTAAATCTTTAACTTTGATTATTATATAATAATAACTAAATATATAATATGATTTTTTAAAAAAAAATTGATAACAGTTTTATTTCTATAAAAAAAATTTTGAATATTTAATTTTTTAATTTAATTTTTGTATCAATTCATAAAGGGACTTTAATTATAAATTAAAAATTTTAAATACGCAAAGAAGTTCCCAATTTCTTTTCGCTAGGTTAGTAGCCAAATGTCAACCTAGCGAACCGTACGTTAAAAGTCTTAGGAGTTTATAATATTCACGACTTGATTACACCAAATTTATTCTTCTTTTGGAGGAATCTAAAGCCTTTTTGCAAAGCAAAGTTTCACTTGACCTACAGATCCTAGTTGGTGCTAGCTAGTTTCCTTAATTCCTTGATATATGCGTGTGTACGTATTTGTTAAAAATATTTTATTCAGGTTTTAAAAAAAATTAATACTATAAATTATAATAATATAATTATCTATACTTAAAATATTCAATTATTTATTAAAACAACAAATAGTTAACAATCTCACTCAGCAAGAAGATAAACAACAAAAAATTTCAAGCAATAATATTTTTAAAATAAAAAAAATTTAAGTAATGTTATATCTAAAACAAAAAAATTATTTTTTAAGTAATGGATACTTTTAAAATAACATAAAAAGAAAATTTTGTGAAGTACTTATATTCTTAGATAACAAATGAATTCTTTCAAGTATATATATATATATATAAATTTCAAGTAATAATTTTTTTAAAGCAAAAAAAGGGAAAATTTTCAAATAATTATATTTAAAAAAATTTATTTTTAAAACAAATAAATAAAATGTTCAAGTCAAGGTATTCTTAAAACAAACAAAAAGTAATTTTTTTCAATTAATTATATTTTAAAAATAAAAAAATAAAAAAATTTCAACTAATGATATTTTTAAAATGAATAAAAAAATTTCAATATTTTTAAAACAAAAAAAAATTCTTTTTCAAACAATGATACTTTTGAAACAAAAAAAATATTTTTTTCAAGCAATAATATTCTAAAAAAAAATACATTTTTTTTAAGTGACTATATTTTTAAAATATAAAAAAATGAATTGAAGTAAAATAATGAAAGAAAAAAATGTTTTGGTCATATCATATAAAATCAATAGTATTTTAGTCATTATACAAAAAAAAATTTTAACAAAAAATAGCAATCAATTTTAACATTAATTAAAAAATTAAATTTAGTTGTAAGTTATTTTTAATTTACAATAAAAGGTTTTATAATTTTTTAAAATAAAAAAATATATAATTAAGCATCTTTAAAGTAGGTTACTCTATGATATATACACGTATGAATCCTAAGCAAAAAGCAATGAAACATAATATATTGATAGCATCCCATGGAAATGGAGCTGAAGGTGCGGTGGTTCCGGGAATGGGATTGGTCAGGGAAAGAAAGGAGTGGCTTATTTTTTATTCATAGCAGACATAAGTGCATAAAAGTAAGGGTTTTAGCCCTTTGCACAAATGGGAATCTATTTCTCTATCTCCTTGAAAGTTTAGGTATGTAGTTTGGAGCCACCCTATGCTGCTCTAACTTTCTTACTGCTCATCATGGTTTGTGGATACAAGGGCTTTGGACTCGAGTGTAAATTATAAAACACATGCTTACTTAAATCTTTGTACTTATATATATATAAGGACGATTTGAGGGGAAAACCAAAAACAAGAAGTCAAAATACTGCCATTTGACCTAATAACTCAAGTTGTTATGGAGGAAGGTTAGATCTGACTTCAAAATATATCTTTGAAAAACATGGCTCAATTGTGTGGCAATCATATATTTTATATGCAACCTAACATTTTTCCTACCTGATGGGAGTAACATAATGCTTTAAAACGAAAAGTAACGGAAAAAGCAAACGATTCTGCTAAGTCACTACAACGATATGGAGCTATGTGCCTGCTGGTAATTATTAGCTACCTCTTCTTGTCTTAGCTAATGGAATAAATTCTATAGGCCTACCTCTCCTTGGCTTTAACTTAAGCTTATCATAGTAAGACTTCCAAGAGTATATATTTTGGTCATTCAGATCTTCTACAAATAGAGCAAGTATTCCGAAGGTGCACCAAAATGGAGTGGCCTTGTTCTTCAAGCTAAGTGAAAATGGAGAATAATTAATGTGCACCAAGTTTTCAAAATTTTCATACCGCACTTATTTTAGACAAAGATAACCAAAAAAGGGACTGGGGAGAGAGGATTTGTCTCGCTAAACCCATAGTTAAGTTAGTGGAAGAAGCATTTTCTTTATAAAACAAAGTAACTTGTATCGTGTTTTCAATCTGTGTATAAGTTAACAGAAAGCAGTAGTAAACTGCTATTAGTGTTGTCTAATCACGATCAATACCCTTTCCTTTAAAATCTGTGAGCATTCTAATGAATGGTTATGAGGAAATTCTAGGAGAGAGTGAAGAAATGCTGGACTTGCTACATCTGGAAAATATTCCAATGCTTTTAGTTCTTTCTCTTCCTGTAATAATTACATTAATTATCGAAGATAGATCTCCATGTGCATCAAACCCTTATTTTATGTTGATACTGGGACCGTAGTAGTCATGTTAAATAGCAGTCTCAGCTGATCATAGGCATCATCAGATAGTGTTCTTGAAGCAGCTAGCTTGTGCACCAGCTAGTAGCTAGTGTTTGATTCTCTTCCTTTAGTGAAAAACCCTACTGATTATTCCTGTGCTAGTAAGCTTCATGGCAGAGAAAACCATCTTGTTAACTTATCTTATGTTCCTTCTTCTGCAATGCAACTTTGCTTCAATGGTAGCGTCAAGGCGGCTAAGCATTCAACCGCCACCAGCTATCCCTAGAGTGTCCTTGAGGAGTCCAGAGCCTCCTTCCCTTGATTGGTATACTATAAACCATTACAAGATCAATGAGGAGGATGCCTTCCGCCCAACAAGTCCTGGTCATAGCCCCGGTGTGGGACATGATAAACCACCTCCACAGAGATGAATGACATGCACTTTGAAGTTATAATCTAGCTAGTCGTTATAATATTATTGGTATCTTATGTGTTGGGAAAAATAAAAATTATCTTGTCATGATAATTTCATGGTTTTCTTGGATTGCTTTTGCTTTATGTTTACAGAAGTACCTTGCTTCCAGTGTGAAACTTCCATGTTGAGAGTAGCTACATTCATGGTGTCTTGGTAATCTTTAAACTGAGTTTGTTATCATTTTCTTCCTATTCTTTCTGAATATTTCAGAGAGGAAAAGTCTTGGGGTGATCTTTGTTATCCTTAATGAATGAGCAGCTTCCTCTGCTTCATTTTAGAGTTTGTCCTTTTGTTTATCTCATATATACTAAAGAGCACTTTGGTGCAGTAAAGTGCTATGCTTATTGTCAAGAAATCGTGGAGAATGCTATTTCTATGAAATTACTTTTCAAGTTCCTACGACGCTTAAATAATTGTATGTACTAATTCTTTCTATAGAATCTGAATTTAATAATAAAAGATCTGATATTTCCTAATTATAAGCCATTTCTCTATTCATAATTTATTCCTAAGTGGCAAGCTTGAAGAACTAGAATATGGGTTAGAGATGACCTCACTGATGGTTACGAAATCAAATACTCAATAGTAATATTCCTAGTACTGATATATTACAAGTACTATACCAAATATTCTTTTCAATTATCCGTTCTTTAATTTCTAGCATAACTTTTGCTTACAGAATCATAAGACTTGAAAACGACAGCTTCTTTTTGTATAAAATTTGGGGGGAAAAGTCTTATCAGTAATGTCACAGCATCGAAGTTCTTCACGTGCTTCGCTTTTTTTCCAGACGCCATTGTTTTTGTTATCTTCCTTTTCTTTTCTTTTTTCTATGGAAAACTGAACTGTATGTGAAAGGGTTGCGACTCGGATATCAAAAACAAGACTGAAGTTAATTTGACCTGAAAGTCTTAAGATATCAAAATTAAATTTGCAATTCTGCATGCCTTTTTACAAGTCCAGTAATTTTGATTTCAACAGTGAAATATAATTTTATACACAGACAACTTATTTTCATATTTTAGTTCTAAATAGTTCGCAAAAATTATCTGAGCAACCTAAACTAAAGTAGGCAGTGGTTTATGATTAATTATACCGAAGACGATTAAAAGTAATCAAACTAAAAGGATTTGCTTACAATTAAACATGTTACTTGGTCATTTTAATTACCCATCTGAAAACTAAAAAGTAAATTTAAAAAATTAAAAAATATTATATATGAATAAACAAGTAAAAAATAAACGATTGTTAAAGGATATTTAAAAAATATATATTAATATTTTCAAAAAAAGTATACTTAAACTAAACATAAAAATAAAATATTTTCAGATAACATTATTTAACATTTCAAAAACTATGTAAGGCACCCTAAATGTATTTATAACATTCATTCTCAAGAATCTTGATTTTCAACCAAAAAAAAAGAATTTATTTGTCAAATGCTCCCTTAATATTAAAAAATATCATTATTTAAACCATACTTATGGGGATTAATGCGATTTGATTCGTTGAAGGTAAAATTAACAACAGATATCAATTAATCTAGATGGCGCAATATCTTTAATATTATTACTACTTAATTTATATAGTTATGGAGTTGGAAAATGTTAAGTTATCCAAAGTAATGGAGGTTCATTTAGGTGTATGAAATTAGTGGAAGAAATCCAAGGACCATGAGACATAAGGTCCAAACTCCAAAAGTGGGCTTTGGCCACCATAACATAACATTTGTCCATTGTTCAAACGTTATCTCTTGAAAGGTTTGGTCTTTAACTTTTATCATTATTAATTATCTTAAAATTGTTTAAATTATAAATTAAAAAATCAACAAGAGAGCCAGAATTGAATAAATACAGTTTTTATTAGAAGTGCTCATAAATTAAACGGTGCACACTATGGTGCAGTCCCATTGTTGGGGTTGCATCATATTTCTCGATATCAAAATATAGTATTTTTTTAATTTTTAATTTTAATTTTTTTATTTTTTAATATTAATTAATTATTGTCTATGTCATATAATTTTTTAAAAATTTTTAAAATTTTTTAAAATTTTTTTACATCTTTAATGTACTATTCATTCATAAGTTTTTTGATACTATTTATTTATAAATAAAAATACTTGTAAAAAATATAAAAATGTTTTAAAAAATATATTATATAAATAATAATTTATTAATATTAAAAAATAAAAAAATAAAAACTTTAAATTTGAGAGGATAACTTAGAATTCACCAAATTTAAACACTAACAAAATCAAATATATTTTAAATAGTGTATGTATGATGAATGATGACTGATCCATTTAATAAAGTGAAGAGATCAGTTGGAAAGAGGGCCTTGCAGATCATCAAGGACTGAGTAGACAAAGTATAGTTGAGGAGAGAAACTCCCCCAAGATCACCTGCTATCAACCTGCTTCCTCATAAATTTCCTTTCCTCAAAATTAATGTACCACGACTTTGGAGACAGAGCCATGCACCGTGGCATTTTAGTAAGTGGATATTTTATTTTTTAAAATACTAACGGTTAATTTTATATATGTAACACTCTGATTATGAGATATATTAAAAATATCTAAAAACTTACATGTGACATATAAAATATGAAAATATATTTCTAAATTCTTTAAAAAAAAATAAGATCTAGATCATATCTCACATCCTTGTATAAATCAAAAGTAGCCTCTTTAATATATGGATAAAGATTAGAAGGCAGGTGAATTAGTCCACAGAACTACAGAAGGGTGGTTAGATTTCATTAATGGGATTTGATTAAGAAGATGCAGACCCTTTATCTCTCATTATTAAAAAGGTGAAAGGATTTTTCTCATTGGACAGATAAGCAGATCATAAGAACCAATGAATTAGGAATGCACAAGAGTTGTTATAATTAAAAGGGAAGCACTCCCCTCCACAAAATGTGGCTGGGGAGTTTTAAAATTTTTTTTAAAATTTTTTATAATATTTTTTATAATAGTTTTTATTTTATAAAATTAATTAATTATATGTTTATATGATATATTTTTATTATAATTTTTTAGAATGTTTTTATATTTTTTTAAAATTTTTTAAGTTACAAATAAATAGTAAAAAGAAAATTATATATAAATAGTAAAAAGAATGTAAAAATATTTAAGAAAAAATTTAAAAATATTTTAAAAAATTCTGAAAAAAATATCTAAGATAAAAAATAGTTAATTAATTTTAAAAAATAAAAAAAAATTTAAAAAAAATATAAAAGATAAAAAAGTAAAAAAAGAAAAAATGAGGGTGGGATGTAGGATAGTATTTTTTTAATTAAAATATTGATTAAGATTGATTTGTTTAACAGTTTGAAAATATGGTACGATGCATGAAAGCTCGTAATTAATCTTGACATATATATAATACTACATTATATATTCCTTTTGTGCATAATATATTTAGATATTGGATTGTGACCTGCTTTCTATAATTATATATATAATAATTTAAAAGTAGAAATAATCAGGTTTTTAATTAATTAATAAGCAACGAAGCAGTACCCAAAATTAATGGCCAAATTGTACTACATAATATGTATATATATATACCAGGAAACGAAAAATCAGACTGACGGATCCTGGGATTGAAAATTTGATAAATCTGTCAGATCAATTAACTCTTAAAAATGGTTTAACAAACAATCAATTAAAATTGAGCAAAAATGGGTTCACCAATTTACTATTTCTTCTTATTTCTTGTCGAAATAACATTTTATTTTTATATAACATTTTTTAAAATAATATTTTTTAATATAAATAAATATTATATATTTATTATATATTATTCTAAACTTATTTTATATATTGAGGTAAATTAATTATATATATATAGTAGTATATATTATTTAATTATTTTTATATTATTATATAATATAAACACTTTAAAATATATATTTTTTATTATTAATTTGGTTGTAATTTGATTATGATCCAACTAGTGAATTATAAATTATTGCCTTCACTGATTTAACTATCAATTTAATTTTTAAAACATTGATGTATACATGCATAACAATTATTTGTTTTTTGTTAATTTAATTCTATTTGAAATTGAACCCACAATTTTTAGTTCTGAATATAACCCTAATGCTACTTACTTACTAGTTCATTAATATTTAGTATATATAAGAAATGCTTTGACGGATGAAAGAATTATTAGAAAAAAAACGGTGGATAGGTAGAGGGATTAATTAAGAAGAGTGCCTAATGAAATTGATTGAAAACGCCATCGACGGTTAGGCGGTGGCTTTCTACTTTAGTTTGAAAGGCTACTTTTGCTTTTTGAAAAAAAAAAAAAAAATATATATATATATATATATATATATATATATATTCTTGCATTATTTTATTTAATATTTTTATATTGGCATAATTCATCATATAATTTACTTTGGTTTTCAAATTTTTTTAATTGAATTTAAACTTACAATATTTTAAAAATTGATGACTCTAATTTCACTAAACTAAATGGTCTTGGGTTTCCAATTTTGATGTTAACACCTTTGAATTATACACTTATTTTTTTCTATTCTTATTTCTTACCGCTCCAACTCAACACATAGGCTTATATAAGCTGGATTCATAGTCAGCTCTAATCAAATCATAAATATTTACCGCTAATTAAATAATTATTATTTAATCATAATTTATATATATATATATATATATATATATATCTTAAAATATATATTTTTTAAATTTTTAGAGAAATCGTGCAATTATCTTATAATTATACGGAATCCGTTTCCTATATGAGCGGCCACTTTTATTATCAGGTGCAAATTTCTACACGTCAACCCTTATTTTTAAGATAAATAATATAAAAGTATTAGATATTTAGCGTTGGTTTAGAATAATTTTTATTTTATTATTTTTTAAGATAATTTTTAAAAATAACTTTAAAAAATAATTTTATAAAATAAAAAAATAAAAATTTATTTAAATAAAAAAATTTTATTAATTATTTTTTATATTTTTAAAAAATAAATGATGAAAATAAGTTAAAATACATAAAATTATTTTTATTTTTTAATTATTATTTTTTAAAATAATTTTTAAAAAATAACTGATAAAAATAATTATTTACCTAAATTTTTGTATTCTTATAAAATTAAAAATTAAAAAATTTAAATTTAAAAATTAAATCAAACATGACCTTAATTTCACCTGGGCCCAAGAATAAAAATAAAAAAAATGAAAGAAGACAT
>JASKGM010072836.1:0-14494 GCA_034509205.1 Ceratonia siliqua
ATATATTGTTTTTGATACTTTGAAGAGACCCAAAGGTTGTTTTGCTTTAAAGATTTTGGCAACAACCCCACATAACCTTTAAGCACAAGAAATCCATTATGGGAAAAATTAAATATATAAGGACATGCACATACTCAAATTCCTCACTCAAGTTATTTAACTAAAATAATGAAAATATACAACACGATTCTTCAATTAATGTATAAAATCCTAACATTCAATGCAAAACTTATAGAGATCATTTAACAATTAGGATCATAATGAAAAGTGTTTAGAGAATAAAAGGAAACTAACTCTCACAATAAAAATGCTTATGGCCCAAAGAACTTACAAGGTAGTCGATCTCCACTATTTGATTCTCAGTCGTCAAATTTAAGTTTATCTCAATTTCAACATCAAGAGCATAGTTTTATGGAATATGAACATGCATCAATCCTCACAACAAACTTGAAAGTGCTAAAAAAGATAAACACAAAGTGCATAAAAGACTTAATTACTCCCTAAAAAGCAAATTGAAGCATGAAAAATTTTGTTTTCAAATTGTTTTTATTTGCACCCCTAAACCTAAGCTAAACAGTGTCCTTAATGTTGGAAACTAAAGCATAGCCTTAAAAAATTGTTTAGAATGGAACAAACATAAAAGAAACTAGAAATACAAATAAAAAACAAAAAAAAATAATACCAAATATAGGAGGGTTGCCTCCCACCAATCACTTTCTTTAATATCTTAGAAAGACTTCTTTCTTGTTAAGGAGGGTGCACCTTAATATCTTTTTCAAGTGTTTCCTCCACCATCTCATCAGTGAGGGCAACTTCAAGCTTATCCACTACTTTTTTCTGCATTTGAATGTCATGAACAAGTAAGTCTGAATAATTAATAAAAGAACACTCAGTTGTAGTAGAAATAGAAGGACTATGTACAGAATTAATACTTTAAATTGGACAATCTCTCCCAAGACTATTATATTTAACTTCCCTATATGGAAATCAATATTTGTGTTGGTTGTTGTCGTGAATGGCCTACCAAGAAGAATTTTATGCGCTTTACCCACAGATGGGGCTCTCTCTATCTCCAAAATCACATATTCCATAGAACCATTAGCTTGCAACTTGCACCAACAAATCCTTAACTATTCCCTTTAGATACTTGACTGATCCATCCACAAGCTAAAGGCACATATAGTTGTGGGCTTAAGCTCCTCCAAACCTAGTTGCAAGTATACCGCATGAGATTGATACTTACTCTTAAGTCCAGCATTGCTTTAGCAATCTTCTTGTCCTCCATAGTGATAATGATGTTAAAGTTTCATGTATCCTTCAACTTAAGAGGCAAGTTTTGTTGGACCACCATACTAGCAACTTCTAAAACCATGACTATCTGATTTTGCATATATTTCCCCTTTTTAGTGATGAGTTTCTTGAAAATTTTGGATTATGAAGGATTATTCTTGATAACATCAAAAAGTGGCAGACTAAAAATTTTAGAAAATTGTATATTCGATTCAACTTCCCTTATACGACTCGAATAAGGAATTGGGGGTCTATAGGGATCAAGCGCCTTAAGGAGCACAGGAGAAGAAAGAACTCCTCTGTTATTCTAGGACCACCTAGAACATTGAGGGTCCTTAGCTTAAATTTCCAAGAGATCTTTGTCTTTCTTTGCTCTCTATTTCAATTTCCTGCATGTAATAGTAAATCATTAGAATGTTCATCATCAAAACTTTTGTTAATAATTTTACCAATTTTAAAGACTATAATAGCTAGCCTTCGCTAGCTCGAGTTAGCTCGGTAACTTTTCCTTTTTGAATGCCTTGCAACAGTTCTTCAATTTGCCCAATTTACATTTCCACCATCTTCATTGAAGCTTCTAAGGGATTCAACCATTACTCATGTCGTTCATGGTTCCCTCTGCTAACTTGAATTAAGACATTCAAGTTTTCTTCCAAAGTTAGTTTCCTAGGTTGATTAGGTGGTTCGGCTTGGCTTTGATTTTAACTCGGCCCTAAGTTTTAAGCATATCTTGAGTTATTGTTAGTCTTATAAGTGAAATTAGGATGATTTCTCCATCCAGTATTATATGTGTCGGCAACAGGATCAGTCCTCTACCTTGGTTAGTAGAACTTAATCAAATTGACTTGTTTTTGTTCACCACTTGTATAAGTATTATAAGACAAAGAGCAAGTATTAGACCCATGCCCAAAACTACCACAAACTCCACATATTTCATGATTAGGTGTTAGTGAGGAGTTTGATTTGTTTAGTTAATTCTGCAAGTTGTAGGCCATCTCATTGTTGGAGCTTAATTCATTCACCCTAACTCTCCTTCCTCTTGCTCTCTTTTGTAGGGAATTTGTCACGCCCCAATTTTTTGATATCTGACCGACGTAGGAAACTATGGTAAAGTAGTACCCCACAAGCCTGAACTTGAATACATACAGATAGGTAGTCATTAATATAACAGAATAAATTTCACACTTCTTAACCTTTCACTAAGGATGTGCAAATTTAATGAGATTCCGACAGCATACCCCCAGAAATATGGATATTTCCATAATAGAGCAACAATCAAATGGTTAGAAAGACCCACCATCAGACAGAGTAAACAAGTCTAACTCAGAAGCAATAAACATAACATGCCAAACAATACGAACATGGCTTAATTAACTTTGACTATGCAAACCCTATTCAGCTGTCCACCATCAATCTAAAGGTTCCTCCATTAGCCATGGACAAACCTACCAATTGACCCTACCAATCGTCAATTGGTAGGTTTTTGCACAACTAGGAATTTTGATTGCCGAGGTGTTAAGGCCTTATCTTGAAAAAAATAGAGAAAGGGACGAGTCGCAAGACCCAGTGAGTAGAAACCCACACACAAGGATACAAGTTTGAAAATAAAGATAGTAGTACATACTTTAAATAAGTGTATATGAAGGTATATAAATATTGAATGACAATTAAACAAATTGAGATCACGTCAATACCAAATTTTCGTCTAGAACAGAAATCACATTATGAACATCAAGTAAGTCAAAACTTAACATATTGAAATATATATATATATATATATTCAAACGGAACAAAAGCAAGTCTGGGAGGATGAATCCATTGCCCCTTCACATGAGGAACTTTAATAGATACAGATAACATATAGCAGATATTCATTTCTGGAGCAGAGCTCCTAATCAAATACAGATATCAGATGACAGATATTCCAATCTGGAGTCAAGCTCATGGATGGTGATAATCCATAACATAGTCCATGGACATCCAGACAAGCTAAGTGCACCTAGGGTTTCTTTATGAAAGTAGCTAAAGGATTCATCCAAAAACCATTTTCATTCATCACATAAATTCAATCACCTTTGTAAAACTATCCATGAAAAATAAGCACAATATGTTCATATCAAAATACTAGTAAACTTTCATATAAGAATGAGAATTTAGTAGATATGTAAAAATAGGGACTTAACACTATAAGATATGCATGAGCAAACAGAGCCATTTAAAATTTTGTACGTTCAATATAACTCATATATATAAACCTGAAAAGTAGCTTATGCATTGTGAATCTAACATATGCAGACAGGATAATTACAAATTGAAAACATCTCATTAAAATCCTTGTAAACTAGTATGATAGAAGGTTTATATCAATACTACTTTCAGATATTAAAGAATATAAATATTGAGAAGCATAGATAATTATCTTAGATAAAAGAAATATAGTTTACAAAGGAAAAGACATGTATCCAAGAGTATGAGAATCCACTCACCTTGGTGACTTCAAATCTTAGCACATTACCAATATTCTTGAGGACTTTGGACACACCATCCGTAACCAAGATTTGTTCTTTACCTTGAATTCACTTGAACCAATTTTCAAACTTTGAACACCCTAAGGAGGATTTCTCAGACTCTCTTCCATTCTACTATCAAGATTAAGGAATGGGAATCAATACTACCAATTTAACTTTACTTGAATCAAGGACTAGAGCTAATTGATTTTTTGAGTCATTTCAACAAACACCTCAATTTGATATTTCCCACTAATATCCTTTTCTAAAGACATGCACAAATGTACTTAGAGATATACCTTATCTAGGATTATATAATGATGAACTAATAACAAGTTTGCTATTTCAGTTCCAATAATATTGTACTAGAGTATATAGTATCTATTTCCAGATTTTCTAGTTATTTGCTTTTGTGCCATTCTCCCACCACTAGATTTCTTCTGTTTCTACATATTAGTACAAGCTATTTCCCACCACTAGATTTCTTCTGTTTCTACATATTAGTATAAGCTATTTCCCCTTGCCCCCATTTCATATAATGGTCCTTGTTTTAATTTTTTTTTCCATCATGTGTTATTAGACTTATTCTGACGTAATATAATTGGCCATATCACTTTGCTCCCAACTATTTGGTTATATACCGAAATCAAAATGGGTGAGAGACTTACATTTCTTCGGTACCAAAGAATTAATTAGAAATTTCTTTTCTAACTTCCAACCGATGGTCACCTCACGCCGCTCTACGTCCCTTGTTTTTCTGTTGCTATTTACGCTTATCCATCCTTCACAGTTGTTGGTGTATGCTTCTCATGCTGGCCAAAGAAAACTAGACATGAATAACAGGCGCTAACCACGAATGATAGAGAAAATACAATGCAGAGAGTTTAGCAAAGCAGATCCACACCTTTGAGACAAGGAACAAAAACAAAGACAGTGTGCTTAGAGAAAGCGAGAGCTTTCTAGAGAAGAAGAGAGCCTGAGCTTTCTAGAACCTCTCTCTATTGAAAATTTCTGGAAAATATCTTAGATTTATGTAGAAAGAGGCAATTACTTTGCTAGGGTGGTTTCAGAAAATACCGCAAAGCACCTCTCTAGAACATCTAAGAACCCAACAAAAACATAAAGAAAATTTACTAAGAACCCACATAAATTTTCTGGACACAAGTACTCATGGTGTCATTGATATTTTGCTATAAAGACTTCCTGGAAGGCCACGTACTCTTAAATTGTAAGTCCAAAATTTCAAGGCTCCAGAAGGTATAAAAATATTTTATTACTACCTAATTATCTCAACCCATCACCAATAACTTTTCCACACAATTTAGATTGCTACTCTTAAATCTAAGAAATTTCCAGTAACGAAGAAAATTTACTAATGTCCTATAATGTCAAACTAAAACACATAAGACATTGCAGAATTAGCACTCAAAATCTCATACAGCTCATGTTTCCTCTGCAATCGTTTCTTCAATAAATCCACCGACTACATTATCAACTATAGAAGGAACGAGCCAACTTTCACTCATCAAAGGCAAACAAAAACAAATTTAGAGAATCTCATTACACATGAATCCAAGTCATGATATATTTTAATTAAATATTGAAATAAATAAAGTGTCCATATATATATATAATATCTTGTTTAATTTTGACATTAACCCTTAAAAACAAGTTATTTAAGATTAATTACTAATACAAAAATATTTTGAAAATCTTGACTCAGCATGTAAGAAATTACAGAAAGATATCATACAAATGTTGTAAAAAATTCTTAACTTTTAGATTTAATACATATTGATGTATGTGATGAGTTTGATGGTTTTTTAGTCTTGTGCGTGAAAATGATATTTTATCACTTTTATTAATGATTGTTCAAAGTATATATAAGTATATTTGATGCAAACATAAAAAGAAAACTTTAGATAAATTGAAAATACTTGTGTACGAGGTTAATAAGAATAATTATATTTCCATACTTTTTTCACCCACCATCCTTCCCCACCTTATTTTTTATCATAGATATAATATAAAAATAGTACATATAATTGATAGATAATAATAAAATAATAAATATAAGAGAAAGTATGAAAGAGCTATAAAAAAAAGAGGTGTGAAAGTATCATTGTTAGGTTAAAATAATTAGATAATCAATCATAGCAATAAATGTAAATAATAATTTAAACTTTTATTGAAAATTTATGAATTATGCATGAAGTGACTGGTCCTTCAGATTTTGTTAATGAGGTGGCTAAACATAAGAATAGAACTTTTATTAATATTAATTACAAACTTTAGGTTTTCCATTTTGGTGCTCCGTCTAATATTTAAAGTGTAATTACTTAATGTTTTGTGGTAAATAAAGTTCTTCATAAAGAATACAATAAAATAGCTTTTGAAATGTGAAAAAGTCAAATATTTTAAAAATCAAACCAGTCATTTAATTGGCTAAGGCTGCAGTTCGTAGTTCATTATTCCAACCATCATTGAACTGTGGTTAGACCTGTAATAAAAATATTTTTTAAGTTTTTAACCTGTTTTGACTGGTTTTCTGATCGGCTTTTTTTTAAACATTTTGAGGGTTTAACTAGACTAGTGGAATTGAAGGACTAGTTTACCAGTTTTTCAGTTTTATTTTTTGAAATTGTGCAAAGATAAAATGGAATCACTTGTATCGAACAAAACATGGACATTGTGTGATTTGGCGCTTGGCTGGAAGATCATTTGTTACAAATGGGTTCTATGAAAAAAATTAAAACCAAATGATAACATCACTAAGAGAAAAATGTCATTTAGCGAGGAACGGGACAAATTTGTCGGTAACTTTTAGCATACGTAGCTAATGTTAATTAAAAATGCCCTCGCAAATTCATTCAATAAATTTCAAAGGCTTAACTAGTTCCAACAAAATGTTTTGAGATCCGTCGCTAATTTAAAGATAAATGTGCCCTTACTAAATCCGAATCAAAATTTTTTTATTTAAAGAGGAATATTATTATTCATTTATGTAAAAATTTAAACTACCACAAAAAGATTGCGGAAAAGAAGAATACCAGAAAATAAAAAGAACAGAAGTACAAGGAGATCAATTGATTATTTGTAAAAAATAATTTTAATTATATAAGTGGTTTAGGTTAATTAAAAATATGAATAGATAATTTAAATGTAAATGAATTAAATATATAATTTATATCAAAAAGTAATTGGAAGAAAGATCTATATTTTAAGAAAGATCAATTAAAGTTTATTACAAAATAATAATAATAATAAACAATTAAAAGTGTCAATATTCCAGCTCTTTCTACTTTAATAAATTAAAAAGCTAAAAGAAAATTTCAATTAATTTTTCAAAATTTTTTAAAATAATTAATTAAAGAACTTGGGATTATGACAAAGTAACTTTAAATATTTGACACATTTGCTACTTTAGTAGAAAACATCTACACATGAACCATTTTTCAAAATTCTAAAACATCATTAATTAAAGAACTCGAGATTAAGACAAAGAATGAAAATTTATTTTAATACATCCAAACACCATTAAAATCAAAACGACAAGAAACTTGTAACATTTGATATTGCTCGTTTTAATGAACATAACATATATGGAATCCAACAAAAGAAATAACATTTTGGGCTTTCTTGGCTGTGGCCGTGATAGCAAAATGATAACAATAACAATGATAATAGTGATAATGGTGGAAATAGTGATCATAGAAGTGATAGTAATAATGGCAGTGACAGTAATAATAGAAATGATGATATAGTTAAAAGTAAAGGTAACAATACCATCACATAAAATTAATATAAAATAAGGACAAATAAGGATAAAAAAATTAACATAAAACTTTATCCAAATTCTTTATCATGACTTATTACAACTCCATTGGGTGTATAGAGTTATGTGGTGAACATCATATTAAAAGTTCTAACTGTATAATCTTATATAACTATTCATGCATATCAAATATCATATAAAGTTAAGTTGTATTAGTTTACACTATCCTATCTAGTCTTATGCACATCAAATGAAGCCTAAGTGTATTGTGTTATATACTAAAGGCATATAAAATGTTTTGACTTTAAAAACTTTTCTAATTTTACCTAACACTAAACATTGTATAAGACTGAATTGTATGAGAGTTTTATAATTTTTCCTTATCATAGATTGTTGTTTTCCTGCGCATCAATGAAGGTTTTCACATTATCCTTGTTTCATTCCTTCTAGAATTATGGGAATGATGTTCTCATTGACTCGGTTCACTATGAACTCATAACAATTTTCAATCAAGAATCTCGTGTGGGTCTGCTTTTGGAGTGGGCCAGATAATTAGAAAAATAATGGAGTAGGCCAGATAATTATAAATTAAAATAATTTCACTGTGATTTTCATCTTTATGGGAGGAATTTAAAAAGCACATCGTCACAAGCGAACAGAAACAAATTTAGAGAATCTCACCATACATGAACCATATCATGATATATTTTAGTTAACTCTTGAAATGAATAAGGTTCCTTCCACTAGTTCTGATCTCTCTCTCTCTTTTTTATTTTTGGCATTAAAGCTTACATATGTGTTAACAAAAAGCTAAGATTAATCACTAATAAAAATTATTTAAACATTTGATTTCTGTAGCATGTAAAAAATTACAAAAAGACCTCACACAACTGTTGTATGAAATTTTAGATTTAATACACTTGTGTATGAGGTTGACAATCAGTTTGGTAAGATAATCAAACGTTTCATAGTATATTAGCAATAAAGGTAGAGAGTATGATTGGAACAATTTGAATTTTGATTAAAAATTTGGGAATTATAAGGGACTCTATAACAACCTTAAGAATATTTGTCATAGTTTTTGCATAGTTAATCAAGTTGAACATCCAAGAGTATTAGGTTAAGTGACACAATTTCTAACATTAAGTTTTAATGACTTTAACATCAAGGAGCCAAACCCCCAGTACCCCTGACATTAAAATTCTATTTATCGACCAAAAAAAATTAATTTGAACCGAACTGAGAATTTTCGGTGTATTTTTTAGGAAAACCAAAGGCATAGGTGAGTTGTTGGGTTCAAGAGAAGGCTTTACAGGGGAAAGTTCGCGGACCAGGCACAAAATATTCTATCTAATCGACCAGGGTCTGGGGTCCATTTGTAGGTTGCCTACAATTTTAGGACCGATAATTCAACTCGTTACTCGTGGTTTCCTTTCTTTACAAGATCAATGGCTAGACTACTACATAACTAGGGTTTTACGGTACACTTTGATTATAAAATTAGTGTAATTATCAAGGTAAAGGAAAACAATGATAGGAAAGGTGATATCTTAAACATACCTAGATTGGTGAGGCTCTCATATTAATAGGAAAAACGTGTTGTGTTTTGTTCTTATTATTCCCACAAATGGCATAGTTAATGATGAGATCCCGAAATATTAAAAGATTTGTGTGAAATTATTATACCAATCTTACAATCAATAAAATTACACTTATACATCATAGACTACATAGAGTTTGTCAATAGTTATGATAGCGATAATGATAATTAAGGCCAAGTCGGCCGATGAGTGCTTCCTTGGGAAGAGGATATTTTGTGAGAGGAACATTTCCCGTATAATAATTAACACTTCCGAATATTAAAACTCAAATAGGTCATATGTTTGAAGGTAGAATATCTTATATAAAAAATAATATTGAATTCATACTGTAACATAATAATAATAATACAATATTGTCAATAATAGCAGTGATATATGATAGCGATAATGATAACGAAAATTGCACCACCACCAATGTCGCTTCCACCGCCGCATTACTTCCATTGGCACCACCATCAACATCGTTGTCATCTCTACTGCCATAATCAACATGACTACTACCTCATTACTATTGCTGTCAATCCCATCACCAACACTTCCACTATTATCACTGTTCATGTTGCCACCACTACCACATTATAGAATGAAGTTAACTTTCAATAAAATTAATATTTAATAAAAATTTTCAACTTTTTTAAACATAATTTAAGAAATTGGGATTAAGACAAAGAATGAAAATTTATTTTATTACGTACAAATGCCATTAAAACCAAATGACAGCAACCTCGTAACATTTTATATGAAAAAAGTATTGCACGTTTTAATAAACATTGAAAATATAGAATCCAACAAAAACTCCCACAGTGCTTTGCTGGGATTAAGACAAAGTAACTTTAAACATTTGATACATTTGCTACTTTAGTAAGACTGCTAAAGAAAACTTCAAACACGACAAGAAACATTTGATAGTGCATGGTATCAATAATAATGATAACGATTACAGTAATGATGGTGGAAGTGATTGTGGTAGCGACTATGACGATAGTGGTAATAATGATAATTGATGTTAGAAATAATGGTAACAATAAAATGATAAATTAAAAAAAAAGGATAAAAATATTTTATAAAATTTTATCCAAATTCTTTATCATGACTCATCACATCTCTTTTTGGTGTATAGAGTTACGTGGTGAGAACCGTATTAAAAGTTCTACCCATATAAGCTTATATAATTCTTCGTGTGTATCAAATATTGTATAAGTCTAAATTATATTTTCTTATACTATTCTATTAATTCTTATACGGAACATCAAATGGGGTCTAAGCGTATAGTCTTATACATTAATAGATATATAAAAAGTTCTGACTTTATAACATTTTATAATTTTTCCTGCACATTAAACATTATATAAGATTGAATTGTAAAAATTTTTTATAATTTTTGGAGTCGGCCAAATAATTAGTAATTAAAATACTCTTATTGTGATTTTCATCTTTGATAAGATATCTGAATTTGAAAAAGTAAACTGTCACAAGCGAACAGAAACAAATTTAGTGAATCTCACCACCCATGAATCCATAGTTTAGTTAAATATTGAAATAAATAAAGTGCCTTCGACTTTCTGATCTCTCTCTTTCTATTAATCGTGGCATTAACGCTTGTGTATGTGTTAACAAAAAGTTAAGAATTAAGATTAATCACTAATACAAATTATCTAAAATTTTGATTTGTGTAGCATGTAAAAAATTAAAAAGCAATCTCATACAACTGTTGTAAAATCTTTTGAAAATTTAGATTAATACACATTGATATATAAGAATTTGATGGTTTTTGATTCGTTGTGAAAATCTTTTATTACTTTTATTTATGATTATTCAAGGTATATATATTTGATGTAAGTAAAGCTTTAGATTATTTGAAAATACAATCAGTCTGGTAAGATAATCAAACGTTTCATAGTAAATTAGCAATAAAGGTAAAGAGTATGATGGGAACAATTTGAATTTTTATTGAAATTTTGGGAATTATAAGGGACCCAATAGCCACTCCTAAAAATATTTGTCATAGTTTTTGCATAATTAATCAAGTTGAACCCAACTAGATTTTTCAATACATTTTTTAGGAAAAACAAAGCAGAGGTGAGTTGTTTGGCTGGGTCGAGAAAGAGCTATACAAGAGAAAGCTCATGGACCGGGGACAAAATGCTCTATATTGTCGACCGGGGTCCAAGGGCCGATCGATTGAAACCACCTTAACCATGGAAACACATGAAAAGATAGAGGGACTAGTCCCTTAACTCATTGAATAAGCATGTCAAGATATGAATTCATCTCTTTTTTAGATTATTTGCATTATCAAGTAAAGGATTACATCAAAATCTACATATTTTCTTTAATATTTTAATACCCTACCATTATTGTTCATTTATGTGAATATTAAACTACCATGAAAAGACTGCGAAAAAGAAGAATACCAAAAAATAAAAAGAATAGAATTATAAGGAGATCAACTTATTATTTGTAAAATTAATATTTAATTGTATAAGTGGTTTTGGTTAATTACAAATATGAACAGATAATTTAAATGCAGAATAATCAAATATTTAATTTATATAAAAATATATATTTAAAGAACGATATATAATTTAAGAAATATCAATTAAAGTTAATTACCAAATAATAATAACAAACAATTAAAAGTGTCTATAGTTCCGCTCGTCCTACTTTAATAGAAAAGGTAAAAGAAAACATCGACGGTACGACAATTAATTTTTCAAAATTTTTAAAACAAAATCAATTAAAGCATATAACTAGGGCTTTACAAGATCAATGGTTAGAATACGATATAGCTACGTTAGAAAATACAAAATCCAACAAAAATCATGGTCCATTATAGGACCAATAATTCAACTGGTTACTCGTGGTTTCCTTTCTTTACAAGATCAGTGGTTAGGGTACCATATAACTAGGGCTTTAAGGTACACTTGGATGATTAAATTAGTGTAATGATCAAGGTAAAGGAAAACAATGATAGGAAAGGTGATATCTTAGAACGTACCTAGATTGGCGAGGCTCTCATATGATTAGGAAAAACGTGGGGCGTTTTGATTTTTATTATTTCAACAAATGGTACTGTTAATGATGAGGCTCTCATACAACATAACTGCGTAGAGTTTGTCCACAGATAGGAAATAAACAATTTTTTAAACGTAATTAATTTAAGAAATTGGGATTAAGGCAAAGAATGAACAAATATTTTATTACACACAAATGCCATTAAAACAAAACGCCGACAAACTCGTAACATTTTATATGAAAAAAGTATTGCACGTTTTAATTAACATAGAAAATATAGAATCCAGCAAAAACTCACAATAACTTTGCTGGGGTTAAGAGAAAGTAACTGCTAAAGAAAACTTCAACACGGGAACCATTTTCCAAAATCTTAAAACATAATTAACTAAAGAACTTGAGATTAAGAAAAAGAAAGAAAATTTATTTTAATACATCCATATACCATTAAAATCAAATACGACAAGAAACATTTGATAGTGGTAGCTAAAATAATGATAATAGTGATAATGATAAGGTTATTAATTGGTGAGTGCAGTTACAGTAATGATGGTGGAAGTGATAGTGGTAGTAGCAGGGACAGAATCAAGTTATGTGGTTTAGGGGCAATGACCCCCCTCCCAAAAAAAAGTTGTTATATATGTATGTATATATGATAAATTACGCCCTAAAATTTTTATATTACCCTATATTTTATAGAAGTATAACTCAATTTTATAAATACATCATTCATATGTAAGTGTATATTATTTTATCTCCTTACTAATTTTTTTGTTCTTATTAATTTGTGTAATGTTAAGTTTCAACAATAATTAGATATGTCTTAAGATTTAGGTATTAATAATTTATTGGTTAAGTTATAAATTTAAAAGTTAAAGTGAAAGTTAAGTGGTATATATAATGATGAAAGAAATCAAATTTTTATAGCATCATTTTTTTTATTAGTGGCAATAATTTAATCAAGTCTTATAATGATTATCACACAATTAAGAATAATTTAGTGCAACATCATTTTAATTTATCTTAATATCTTCAATATTACAAAAGTATTCAAGATATGTGATTCAGGGCATTCAAGATGCATATGTGTAATTAAAGAATAATAGGTAGTTAATATTTTTATACTACTCTTTTAACTTTTTTTTAAAAGATAGTAGATAGTTAAAATTTTTTAATTTTAAATAATTAAATTTTTATTTGAAAAATAAATTATCAAGTACATTTACATGCAAGAAATTTAATTATGGGTAACAATGAAGCAGTACAAATTAATAAGTCATTGTAAACTTAAAAACTTATTCTTTTTATAACTCACCATCATATTTACATTCAAAAAATTTGCTCGCTTCATAATTTTTCTAGTTCCGTCCCTGGGTAGTAGGTGTGACGATTATAATAATAATGATGATAATGTTAAAAGTAACGGTAACAATAAAATAATAAATTAAAAAATAAGGATAAAAGTAATAAATTTTATCCAAATTCATTATCATGACTTATCACATCTCTCTAGGGTTTTTAGAGTTGTGTTGATCTCCGTATTAAAAGTTTTAACCGTATAAGATTATACAATCATTCGTGTGTACCAAATATCGTACAATGTTGAATTGTATTTTCTTATATTATCCTATCAAGTCTTATATGGAGCACCAAACGGGGCCTACACTAATAGCAATATAAAAAGTTCAACTTTATAAACTTTTTGTAATTTTTTCTGCACACTACAAACATTGTATAAAATTGAGTTACAAAAAAAATTTATAATTTTTTGTTCTTATCATGAATTGTTGTTTTCCTGCATATCAATGAAGGTTTTCATATTATTCTTGTTTCATTCCATTTATAATTGTGGGATAGATGGTCTTATGAACTCGGGTTTACTATGAACTCTATATGAAACAACTTATCAAACAAATTTTATTTTAACTATTTAAATTTAAATTTTTTATTAAATATGAAATTAATGCACATCAAATGGGCATAACATATTGACTCAATCAGTTTTTTTTTTTTGGGAGTAGGCCAAATAATTAGAAATTAAAATTGTCAGGCCCCAATCCTAGGCACGTGACCGGCATAGGAAACCACCAATAAGATGACATCCTACAGGCCTTCACATGTACATATACGCAACCAATGACACAATACAAGACAATATGCAAGATCTTTTACCAACATAAGACCTTATATAATCTAATCCAATTGTCCTTCCGGAATACCTGCAGTAAAAACTGGAAGAGGAATAAGGGAAGGGTGAGTCATAGACTCAGTGAGATAGAAAACCTCTACCTAAGGGTACAAGTTTGAAA
>JASKGM010072847.1:0-50077 GCA_034509205.1 Ceratonia siliqua
TTATTGATTGTCCCACCCGTTGGAATTCAACATATGAAATGTTGTCAGCTGCTTTGAAATTCAAAGATGTATTTCCTGGGTATAAGGAGAGGGAGCCACATTATAATTACTTGACATCATATGAGAATTGGGAGAAGGTTGAGAAGGTTCGTCATATTTTAGAAACTTTCAATCTAACTACTCATGTTATCTCTAGTAGTGATTATCCCGCAGCTAACTTGTACCTTGCTGAAGTTTATAGAGTAAAAGAAGTGATAGATGCTGCAGCAGAGGATACTAATGACTTAATGAGAAGCATGGCTAGGAAAATGATAGAAAAGCTTGACAAATATTGGGGAGAATGCAATCTTTTAATGGCCATTGCTAGTGTTTTGGATCCAAGGTTCAAGTTTCATGTTGTGGATATATGCTTTCCTATAATATATAAGGAAGAATCTGAAACCAAAAAGAATGTGGAAAAGGTGCAGCAAGCTTTGAGAGATTTATATGATGAGTATTTGACTTTGAGTATGGATTTACTCATTTCAAGTGGTGATGTGGACTCTAATTCCAGCTGCTTGTTATCCACTTGCACACCTCAAACTTTAGTTGCCTTTGGATTTGCCAAAATTTCAAGCATGGTGCATATAAAGGAAGTTATTCCCCCAGTGAAATCAGAGTTACAAGCTTATCTTGAGGAAGGTGTTTATGTATGTGATGATAGTTGTTTTTCTACCTTAGAGTTGTGGAAGAGTAATAGCTTGAAGTATAAAATTTCATCAACGATGGCAAATGACATACTAGCCATACCCATCTCAACAGTGGCTTCAAAGTCTATATTTAGCGCTGGAGGAAGAGTTATTGATACATATCGTACTAGCTTAGCTAAAGAAAGTATTCAAGCATTAATTTGTGGTAGAGATTGGCTACGCAACAAGTATGGCTTGAAGAGAAGGATAAAGGTAGAAACTTTAAATATTAAAATTATGATGATGGTACAATATATATATTTTGGAATTTGATATTGCCTATGCCTACATAACTATTTTTTTTCTTTCTTATGTGTAGGATAACCCATAATCGAAAGAGATTAAATTACCAATATAAAGATTATCAACCTTGCAATTTATCTTGTTACTATTATATTAATTATGTTTCTATAACTCTGTTATTGCTGATTGATTACTGAATTTGCTATTATATAGTGTTTTGTTTTATTATCATTAGAATATTATTTCTATTTGGATTTGTAATGACTAGATGTTATTTTTATTATATTTATGATGAATGCATATTATTGTTATTGGATTTGAAATTAATAGATGTTATATTTGGTGAATTTGTTTAAAAATAAGGATGTTTACAGTATTGCACAGATATGTTATTTATGTAGGCCAAAAAAGGTCAATGGCCTACTTTTGGCCTTGTAGGCCAAGGCCTACTTTTGGCTTTTAGTTTTTGTAAACAAGCCATACCAAGCCTATTTTCTCACCTACATTAGGCCAACAGGCCAGGTTCAGACTAAGGTTTTGCCATGTAGGCTTGGCCTATTTTATCCGAAACCTGGCCTGGCCAAGCCTACTTTCACCCTTATCTCCAGCCATTTATACTAGTTGAGAGCCTTTCCTTCTAAACAGACGGCTGGAGCATCCACCTTCTCTGACTCTTCCACTCCGTTCACTTGGAAGTATTGCTCCATCCTAAACAACCAGCCTAATGGGTCTTCTCCAGAAAATAATAGCAACTCCAGTCTCCAAAATCAATTGTCTCGGTCCTCTCTTCGGCTTTCTCCTCTTCCCCTAGCTGCCATCCCTTCTTCGTCATCGTCGTTGGACCCTCCAGCAGACCCCTCCTGGCCCCCTAACATCTTCCCCTTGATCTCAACAATGGACTCCCTAATGTCCAGTAAGTAGTCCTGGACTACCCCCATCTCGTGCCTCAACTCCCTACATTCCCTCTCTACTTTTTCTAATATTCCATTCTAATGTTAACCATATCCCAAGGACCACCTGCTCTAAATACCAAATGATGGAAACCAAGAACCTTCTCTGTGATATATTGACTGTTTAAACCATAATACAAGGAACAAAAAGACTGAGCCCTGTACAAGATGATAGAATAGAAAAGAAATGAAAGAAATGGTCAGAAAAACAGGTTCCTAGCAATTAGAGAGGCTAGGACTCTCCCACACTCATTGTTCACGACTTTCCTTGCCTTAATCCCCCCACTGTCTCTGTTTTATGCTCTCTCTCTCTGCTGCCTAGCAGCTTTCTCTTCCCTCACTCTGCATAGCAGCTTTCCCTTCATCACGAATCATGTGACAGGTGTCCCCAGTCCACGTGTCCCATGCTAATGGTTCCTTTAGTAACCACCTTTTTCCAGAATATTCCCCATAACCTGAGGTACTCCATCATACATTATTTGGCATAAAGCCATAAACAAAACTTCTCTTTATTTTTTGTCAAAATCTAGGTTAGATAATAATTTCCAGTCCCACATATTCAATTGAAAACAAATGACCATTTATAAGAGAGTAAGAAAAACATTTTCCTTAGTGGTATTCAAGAAACATCATAACATAGTACACCCTAACTTTTCTGATGTTCCAACAATCATCTAGAACTTTTAGGCCTTCACAAGTTATAATTGGTTAGGACAAACTTCTCTCCAAGATTAAGACAATGACGGTCACACAACTCACCAAAACAGAGAACAAAACCAGCAATGTTCAATTGCTTGTCCCAAAACAAGGAACAAATCCAGTAAATTTCTCTCCAATTGAATAATTTTCCCAAAACCACCAATAGAAATCCACAGTTTCAAGAGGTGAAAAAAAAGAGAAGACCATATAGAATAAAACCCTTGCTGAAAGGGGCCTATATTAGGCCCCCTTTCATATGGCGCATGTAGCGCGGGCCACATCCATGGCGCTGCAAATGCATAGTTGTTAATGGCGCACCATGGCACATGGCCATGCCAATGCATGGTTGATCATAATCTCTTTATATGTATTTCTCTTTCTTTTGTTTTGGTAATAAAAAAATTTAGGAGGAAGAAAGGTAGTTCTGGCTCCAAGGTCCATCGCAATTAGTGGATGCCTACCAACAACCGCCAACAAGACTCAAACTGAAGACCCTTGAGTCAACACAGTTCAATCTTACTAATTGAGCCAACCCTTGTTGGCTCTTTATATATTTCTAATCAGTATGTTCATGTGTTCAGTGATTAGAATCTAATCAAACTTCATTTTGACATCTGTCTAGAAAGGAGGGAAAGAAAGGAGAAAGGGCAATATTATCATATGTAAAAATTGAATAATTACATAGCATTGATTTTCAATTGCACGAGCACAAAGAAGAATCTCCCAATGTGCTTGTCCAGTTACTTTAGTGAATGCTGAAGGGACCAAAAGCACCTAGACATTGTAAAAAAAACTTTAGAAGCATAACAACCAATTTTAAGCGTAAAAGAAAGGATAATTAATTGACCTGTGCTCCATGTTGGAAACGTAACAACTGGTAAAGCTCTGGGAATCTCAAATCATAGCAAACTGTGAGACCCAAACGGCCAATTGGACTATCTACTGCAATAATTTCCTTTCCTGAAAATATCACGAAGATAGATTATTTTCACATGGAAACTGACCCCTTGTGATACAAGTTTACTAACAAAAGACTAAGAGGGGTAATGTGATCAATTACAAAGGCAGCCACGTAAGAAAATAAATAAAGGAATATTCAGAGGAATGCTATAACAGAATTTGTTGAGTTGGTTTAAAGGTGACTTGTGTGAGGAAAGGAGGCATCTCGGAAGATTGGAGGTCAGAGAGAGGTCCCAGTTCCTCGAAATACTGGGGTGTGGCTGAGTTGTTCTTTGGTGTGACCCTTCTGCTTTTTTCCCTTCTATATTTCATATTGTTACTTGTCTTTATCTGTTCTAGAGGGTATATCCATCATATTCTGTAATTCCTCTTCATCTTATAAATGGAATTGCACTATCATCCCCCCCCCCCCCACCCCACACACACACACAACACAAGCAAAACGGACTGTAGCTCAGCCTCTTCAATAGAAAGAAATGAAGGAAAGGGAAGAACATATCACAAATAATGGAATGAAACGTAAATAATTGGAATTACAATCTAGATCACCTTTAGTTAGCTAATTTTCTTCTTTTCTTTCACTTACTTTCTTCTCAGTAGATGTGGGTTTGAGATAACTTAACCTGACAGTCAGATTCCTTTATAATATAATTTTCAGTATGCAAGTGGGTATAAATATATGAAGAAAAAAAAAAAGCAAGTTACCATTGCAATACTGTTCATGCATGGGTTTTAAGTCTTTACTGGGAAATCATATAGTAGCAGATAAATAAATGATAGATTCTTTTTTTTTTTTCATTTACTTCAAAATCCATCACAAAAATTAAAAGTTCCAATAAGGACTAAAGCAAGACAATGACTCGTCTAGTTTTAATACCATGTAAAGAGGCAATAACCTACCGGCTTCTGTAAAGATACTTTCTTTATATACCCTTCCACCAGGAACATCAACATCAAACCTTCAAATAAAATAAGGTGAAATAAAATATCGTGTTAATCCAACCACAATAAGACAAACTGAGAGAATTTAACATCTCATTTTGGGAGATCCATTTAATACAATTAGCTCTCCTATCAACTATGGCGAAGGAAAAAAATGGAGTATAGGATAGAAATATTTACAATATGGGTAGTCAACATAATTATGGATAGTTTGAAATTTATCATACTTAGCGTAATGATTAGTAATGTAGTTGACTAAATTAGGATTCATAGTTAAAAGAAAAAGGATTACTTGGGTGTGATGTTAGGGTTTCTCTCAAAGTAATTGGATTTGACTATTTTGAGGATTTATACCCTAGTTCTTAACTTTGGTCAGTTGATATTATTATTGTAATCTTCCTTTTTATGTTCCTATTATCCTTCTCTCCCCCTTTCTCTTTACTGTCTATGTAGAATTTACCCCTCTCTCACCCTCTCCCAATTCTCTTCTCTCTCTCACTCTGTATTTGTATTTGAGCATGCGTGTGCGTGTGATGCAACAATGAACATGAGCTAAACATAAACAGCGTGATCCTTGCAAGACAAGCACGCTAATAAACAGCTAAAAACCATGCTTGGTGAAATAAATTCACACTGATCATAAGCTAATCATCTTACAGGTGTATCTTTCTATAAGTTTTTCTAATTTTCCCAGTGTCATCTACTACAACATGGGTATTGCACAAGTGTTCATCATCAGATCCTTTTTCTTGGAAGCCTCCAAGTGACAACCAAATGCTTGATTCTCTGCAGTGCATCAAAAGATGTAATTCAGTTACATGATTAAATACCGTCTCTATCAGCAATATGCTCAAAATGCAAAATCAATATGAACTAATGGAGTTCTTTAAAGCACCATTGACAGCAGTTATGTCATCTCGAGAAAACAGATAAAATGATTATAAACATTGTATTGTTAGAACAAGCAAAAATTGATAGAGCATTATATTTTGGGGCAATTAAAATATCTCTCCGCAGGAAAACAGATAAAATGATTGTAAACATTGTATTGTTACAAGAAGCAAAAATTGTTAGAGCATTATATTTTGGGGCAACTAAAACATCTCTCAGAAGGACATCCCTTGATCATCTAGAACAATCAATTATGGGATGCATTACTTTGGAAAGTGGAAGCCAAATGCATGATTGCAGGTAAAGAAAAAGATATGACTAGCAATTACAGTGTTAAGTATGGTAGAAAAGGAACATATTGCTTTACCACCTCGCCAAAGAGCAGTATTGTTGCATAATTGGTCCGTCCAAAGGTTCTGCAATCTTAACACTGTCCCCATCCTTAGCACCCACAAAAGAAAACGACTCAGGAAAGCAAAGTAATTTTGCTCCAGCTGATGCTGCTTCCTTTGCAGGAAAAATAGCCAACAAAAGAATTCTTCAGACGCCAGTATAGTACAGATAACCCAATGAAAACTGATGTGATAAAAGACTATAAATGGGAACTATATAGATAAAAGAAATCTACAGCCAAATGGAAATCCAAAATAATACAAATTCTGAAAGATAAAGACATCTCAGATGAGATTGAAGATCAAGAACTGAAACTCGGGAAGAACAAGTGCTACTTTAACTAGTCGAGAGCAGGTGGCGAAATTTGCTGCAAGGTCATTGATGGAGGTCATCTGAGCCGCAGCAACTCGGACAGAGGTAGTGGCCATGATTGATGACTCGCCCACGACGGCAAGAGTGGGCAGAGAGCTGAAGAGTTCGTGCTGATGGCCAAACGATATTGGAGGAGATTCAGTCTTGATTCCACCAAACAAATGCACTGATGCAGACAACATAGCATCGTTATTTTGCTGTTTTGCTGACGAATTATTTTGATTCTTATACGGTGCGTTTGGAGCACTGTATAAAGTTACAACATCCCATACTATAAAACCCATTTGGTTAGCAGTAGAGTTGTCAACTAGGTCAACTTAGGTGATCAAGAGTTAAGCCTTAGCAAGGTAGGTTAAAAATATTTATTTTTTAAAATGTCTCAAAAATTTAATTTAGTATTAACTCTCTAGAATTATATGGTTAAATAAATCTTAAGGACTTATAGATAAAAAAATTATAAAATTTTATAACAAAATTAAGCTTAAACTATCATTTAATCATTCTCAATAATTATGTAAAATTTTCATACATAACAAAACACTACCAATCTATCATAGACTTAATCTCCACAAGATAATAACATAAAATTAAAACCAAAAGGACTAATCAATCTTCCTCGATAGTTATATTTGAATCTTACTCAAATAAATTTGGTACAATTATTGAATCGTTATCTTCTTTTTTATCTACAAAGTATAAATTATGATAAAAATTAGTTGCAATAATGAGAACATCAATTAATGCATACTCATATATCATTATTTGTCACAGATTGGCTCTCAAATAATGTATACTCATATATCATTTCCAACACAATGACAAAAAAATTTAATTAACAAATTAGTTATATTACATGCTATTAAAAAAAAACTTAAATTAAAATATATAAAAATTAAAAAAATTAAAAACTTACATCAAATACATCCAAGTCTTGCACTTGAATTTCCATTTCCCTTCCCACTCAACTACCACAAGGTTCAGAAAGTTAAATGGAATGTTGAATTTGAAAGAGGTTTCGTAAAAAAAAAATTAACAAGGCTCAACCTAATTCATCACGGGTTAACCCTTGACGGACTGAGACTTAAACGAATTATGTCAAAAACGATTCTTATTTTTTAGGGCATATTTTTTTTACTCTACACTCACCTAACCCTCAAGGGTTAAGGTTAACCTGCAAAAGTCGACGCTAATTGACAATCTTAATTAGCAACCAACCTATGACTAGTTAATTAATAGATAAATTATTTGGATTCGGTTTATTTAAAGTTTTTACTTAATTATAATAAATAAACAAATTTGAATTTAACTTAAAGTTTATTTATCAAATGAGTCAACTTTAAAATTTTTACTACTCAATTTGGCTTACTCATTAAGAGATTAATTAAAAAATATATTTACAAATATTTTATAGATATTATTATATGATAAAATATTTGTTATATATAATAAAATTAGAAAATATATTAATATAAAATAAATAATGTTATTTATACACCACTTTTATACTTCATCTCACATATATTATTTTATTATTATTTATCATCTATCATCATTATGATAAATTATTTTGTAATATATTAATGGTTAAAATAGAGGTGTAAGAGTGGTGTACAAATAACATTACTCATATAAAATATATAAATAATTTGATCTAAATTTCAACTTTTTTTTAAGTTTATTTGAATTTATTTATTTATAATTATAAATAAAAAAATTAATATTAAATGAGCTTAATTAAATGAGTCAAACTATTTGTTTATTACCTGAGTCAAACTCAAACAAAATTTGAAACTCATTTATTATATGAGTTGAGTTTGAAAAATTTGCTTATTAATTGAGACGAGACCAAACCAATTAACCGGCTTGACTCATCTACGGCCTTACCTTTGACTCATTGTTTCAAATATGAGGATTATGAGTTTGAATCATAAATTGAGTCAAATACTCTAAAAAATACCTATTTATTTTAACCTAAATAGCATTAAGATGATTCTAAAATTAGGGATTCGAGCTCTCGCTCTCCAAAAAAAAAAATAAAGTAATGACATGCAATGAAAATTTGAAAAAAAACAAAAAAAAAGAGAATGATCTAGTGATACCCAAAAGTGGTACTTTTTTTGTTGTCAAAAGAAATAGTAGCTAAACCCATAAGTCTTGCCACACATTTGAGTTGCCAACTTCACTGTTCTTTAATATCTCCTCCTTTTTTTGAAAGAAATTTTCTTCTAGGTTGAAAGTTTTTCCTCCTCGTTGAATATCTTCTTTCATTTTGGTTGAATAAGAAATTGAAAAGTAATTACATAAACAAAATTTGAAAAATTAAAAAATAATAGCTACATATAATGATTTTAATATCATGTAACTTTCATGTTTAATTCTTTTACTTTCTAATATTTTTTTCTTCTTTTCTTGGTACTTAAAACTAGGGTGTCAATTTGAGCCAAAAAAAAAAGTCCTAAAAAATCATGATCATTTTTTTACCCTGCTCGTTTAAGGCTTGACTCCTCACGTGCTAGTCTTTAACTAGTCTGGTTGAACCATGTTCTTTTATTTATATTTATATATATATATATATACACTTAAATCTTTTTTTTCAGTTTTCACTTTCTAAGTTTTTATGCATTGTAGATGAAGAAAAATATAACAACTCATCAATTGCACTAAATTTATCTGAGCAAGATTATAATTATCAATGATGATTGATCAATCTTTTTAGTTTTAATTACATGTTATTGTCTTTTTGGAGATCAAGTTTATGATGGATTGATGATGTTTTGTTACGTATGAAAATTTTACATAATTATTGAAAATGATTGATTAATAGTTTTTGTTTTGTTTTGTTTTGTTATAAAATTTTAATTTTTTTCATGTACTGACATGTTAAGGCTCGTTTAGCCTTGTAACCTTATAGGATTAACATCGGATTAAATTTTATAAGCCCTTTTAGGAAAATAACTTTTTTGACCTGACTCGTTAAAGCCCAACCTTGGCCCTTGACGAGCCGAATTGACCCTAATTGACATCCCTACTTAAAACTTCATCAAAATATTCTCTTACAATAATTGATTTTTGCTATGTAGTGATCCTTAAGGCTTTGCCTTTCCTGAGAGTGGCTAATTAAAATTATTACTATTATCTATGAAACAAATTTTTTCATTAATATTATAAGTAATTTATTATATTGTCATAATCTCTCAACCTTTAGCTGATATTAAAATAAAAATTAATAATAAACATGGTAAAAAGTAAATAAAAAATTATAATGTAAAGGAATTTAAACAACAATTAAAATTATGAAGAATCTTCAATGTAACTTCTCATTTTATTATTATGTAGCTATTCAATTTTTATTTTTTTTATAATTAGATTTCTTAATTCAATTTATTATATTTTTTTAACATTTAGGTAAACTAAATTATTTTAAAAAATTGTTATATAATACATTTTGGCTAAAGTACTCTTTCATCTATTTACAAAGTTTTAATTTCGTCCCAATTTTTTTTCATTTAATTTCATCCTACCTTACAAAATTGATTATATTGTCTTAAACGCTAACTCTATTATAAAAATATTAACAAAAAATGAGGACATAGACAAATTAAATTTCTCGTCATATATTCTTAACAAAAAAAAAAAAAACCATCGTCTTCCTCCTTCAAATCTTTAATTCAAAGGTATTAGTGTTCAGTGTTACCAAATTGCACAGATTGAAGTAATTGAGGCCAATTTCTCTCATCTTTTTCTTTTATATATTTGTCTCTTTTTTGCTCAACAACTCTTTCTCCTCTTTCTTCTTAGTTTTTTCTTCTTCTACACTGCAGATCAAAATCACATAAGAAATAGTCATAAAACTTCCTTCTTCTCATTCTCTCACATCTTACCTCCGATTCCACATGCATATTGATGATGCCTATGTTGATCTAGCTAGTGGGCCGAGTGCTGTGGTGGTCCTAGTTGGTGATCCTAAAATAGAAGAGTGAGCTAAAGGCTGGGTATGTGATACTTGGACTCTGATGCTCTAGTTGCATGGTCAAACCGAGAGGTTAAATATGGGTATGCCATAAGTGATCCCTGATTCGTACATGCAGTGTGCTATTTATTAGCTGATCTTAGGGGCAGTTTGGTTTTTAAGCTGAGTAAAGTTAGACTTCTTATTATGCCATGGTATAGGGTTGGGCTATAACACTTGCCTTTTTTTTAGTTCTAAGATTGATTTTTCGATCTCCGAGCTTGAAGAGGGTGGCGCTTTAAGCTGTCCTGTCATTTTATCAGTCGTAGTATTCCCATTTCTTGAGGAAGATGCTTTGCCTTCATCTTGGAATGGGTGTGCCATATGGTTGCTTGAACCAGTTTAATAATTGCGACCTTTCTTCTAGGCTTACATCGTTCTAATTTCTTGTCTGTAAATACGATTGTCCTAAGGGTGTGTTCCTTTGCTTTGGAGTTACTAAAGGTTTGTTTGCAATATTCGTTTTATACTTTTGCTTCTTTCCTATTGTTGTTGCTTCACTCTTTCGCTTTCCAAGTAAGTTTTTCTTTCAATGCTTCGTTTTGCTTCTTTTCTTTTGATCCTGGCTGATGATGGTTAGTAGAGGGCTTTGGCTATGGCCCTGTTCTTTTACCATGTGGACTTATTTTTGCTCTGTTTATTTTTTCGCTGACTGGGTTGTGCCTAGTTTTTTCTTTTTGTTTCTCTTTCTTCTCCCTGTCCTTTGATGCCTTTCTCTTGGTGGCTTTCTATCTCTTCTCTCTTTCTCTTCTTTCTTCTTTTTTTTTAAGAGGTTCCTGCAATGGATACCAGAAAAGAAAAAAGTTGGTGAAAAGAGATCTCAAAGTGACTCTAAGTACGATGAGGGTGGTGTGAACCTATAGGATTGAATTCCTTGAAGCCATAGACAAATTTGAGATACGCGCCCAAGAAGCCAAAATCATATTTATAAATAGAAAGTCTAGATCAGTTGGAAACTTGTTCCAACAACCTAGTTTGAATAAACCAAACCTAAAATTTCATTCATCAAAGTCTTAATCTCCAATTCTCCTAATACAAATAAATAGATAGTCTATGAACACCCCTCCAAGCATAGGAAAACTAAAAGATAGTCTTGGAACATCCCTCCAAGCATAAGAAAACTCAAAATTAAAATACCATGTTCGTTCTTTAATGTTCAGCGTTGACTTTAGACTTTCCTGGCATACTTTAATACTATAACTAATTATAGAAAATTTGAAATCATGTGCTGCTTGATCCATCTGAAACTAGAAATGTAGAGCTTTCCAACAAATACTCATGGGCAGCATTTGGACTTGAATTGGGCGTCCAAACATTCAAAATAGGTTAGGCCTATTTTGATGCCCTAACAGCATGACCATCACTTGTTGAGCATATGCAAACTCTTGTGCTAAGTCTTGGTCTTTTAGCTCATATGCTTCTGCCTCACATGCTTCTTTTATTCTCATTAGGGGGTTAATCACCCTGCTCGCTATTAGTAATTACTGAGTTTTGGCACAAGATCTATATGAGATTTTCTTGGCTGAGCTTGGTGTCGAGGAAAGGAATCCAAGTAATTCACTTTGGAATTCCTAATTTCATCTTAGCCTTCTCGTGGACCAATTTTTCAACCTGCTTACTGACAAGAGGAGACTTGAGTCCATCGGCGGTGTTGGTATGGCCAGATACCTACTTTCGGGTTCTATTCAGGATGTTGTTGTACTTTGAGCCTTGTAGAATGAGATTAAAGAGCTAATAGAGGGTCGTCGGCAAGCTCAAGAGGAAGTCGATTAAGCCCGAGCTTGGGTAGCCAAGTTCAAGGTTAATTAAACCGTTTAGGAAGAGCAATGGGTATTGAAGAGGAATGATTTCTTGGCTCAAATTGATCACCTTAAGAAACATCAGGGTTTTTACCCGGACTAGGCTACATTCTAGGGTCCTATTTTAATGGCCATTGTTTCTTTATTTTGCAAATATTTTGTATTTTTATTGCTAGGCCGATGTGCCTGACTTTTGTCATGGCCTTTACTATTTGTATATTGGGCCATGGTTTACCCATTTTGGTATTTCTATATTGTTGTGACATTGTAAGATGTACTTATCATATAGCCAATGGTTGCTTTTAGGTAGTATTTTTGCTTCATTGTTTGGCATTTCTGCTTTGTGCTTTATTTTTAGCTTTGTCTTCTACTTTGTTTTGCCAGTTTCATTTGAGTTTTCTTGACTGGTCTTTGCTTGAGTATTCTTGACCTTTTCCGGAGTGTATTCTTGATGGTGGTTAGATGAACAATGCTGGAAGTCGTCGCATGATCTTCACTGGCCACCACAGCCACTGTCGAACACCATGCCATCCATCTCTCTACCATTGAAGATCCATAATGCCAGAAATCACCATCCCACTTGCAGCGTCATCGTCTAGGGGGAGATTTTCTCTTTTCTTTTTTGTTTTATTTTCCCTTTTATTTCTATTTCATTTTTTAATATGTTTGATATTTTTGTAATTAAGTTTATTAGGTTAAATTTAATCATAAGAGGCTAAATATATTGTGGGTATTTAGTTTAGCTACTAGGAATATATTGACTATTTTGGTGGATTGTTTTTAATACAAGTGTGAGATTATTTCTTGTTCATTGTTCTTTCTCCATTTTAATTATAAATTGTGGAGTGATCATCTCTTATTTGGATTAAAATTGGGATATGAGATTAGGTGTTAGACACATCATCTGTACTTAATTAAGTTCTCTTAAACAAGAGTTTAAATTAAATTCATTGGTTTGATTTAATTTAGATGGTTGCGTATTTTTCCTTGTGCTAAATTCAATTAACTAAATAAATATGTAGATCAAAGAAATTAATTAGCTAATTGTAAATGAGAGTTAACCGTGATCATTTGGGTTCTTTAACCTCAGTGAAAAAAATTAATAATATCAATTTAGGAATTTTTGTTTAATTCACTTGATATTTCAATACATGATTGGTTAGTTAACTAAACCCCATTAATTTTCATAGGATTTAATTCAATTTCAGTTATTATTTTGCATTCTTCTAGTTTAGTGAGTTTAATTAATTTTGAGTATTTGTAATAATTTGGTTAGAGTGTTTATGATTTTATTTTGTTCACTTTATTTTATTTTAATTTATTTTGTCTTCTTTTATTTTGTTTCTTTTAATTTTTTCACTTAGGATTTTATTTTGTTTTGTTTTTATTATTTTTGAAATTTGGTTTTTTAAAAAAATAATCAAGGATTCAAACCACTACAATTTTTTAAAAGATCGATCTCGAAGTAAACTTATCGCTACATCATTTGTGATTTATACACTTGCGAGCTTTTTAAATTTGCACATCACCACAAACAGTGCCAAAGGACGATGCCTGCATTGAGCCAGTTGGTGGGTAGACTGTTGTGGTGGTCTTGGTTAGAGATCCTGAAATATAATAGTGAGCTAAAGGCTAGGTAGGCGATACCCTAGACTCTGACGCTCTAATTAACATGGTTGGACCAAGAGGTTAAATATGGGTATGCCATAAGTAGTAAAAAGTGATCCATGATTTATACCTGCAGTGTGCTACTTATAGGCTAGTCTTAGGGGTAATTTGGTCCTCAGGCTAAGTAGAATTGGAATTCTTATTAAGCCATAGTACAGGGTTGGGGGTTGGGCTATAACACTATCCCTTTTGTTATACTCCTATTGAGTTTTTTTTCTTTTCATTTTTCTTGGTATGTTTGGCAGAAGAAAACTATGATAGAATCAAAGAAAATGATAAGCTTGAATATGCTACTTTAGTAATGGGTAATGAAGATTATGGTTTGGAGAAGTAAAGTTATGATTTTGGGCTATATAGCTATCATAGTTGTCTTTTTAGCAAATTAGGGATTTGAATGAGGGAAGGAGAGGGTGGTTTTTTCCTCCTCTTTTTCTTTTTTTTTTTGGTGGTTAAGGGTGTGTGACTTAGACATTATTTATCTTTTAAAGTCATTAATTTGCCACATAGGAGCTAGTCATTATTTTCAGTCAATATCTTTCAATCAAATAAAAGAATTTTCACAAAATTAAAACTTCACTAATACATAAGAGACGAAAAGCTTAATTTTTTTTTTTTATATTCTCTACTTTTGCATAACAATTTAGAAACCCAATGTGTAAAACAATATCCAAATTTAGTAGTTATATAATAGAAAAGAAAATGCATAATATAAGTTTAGCTAGACTAAAAAATATAGAGAAATAAAAAAAAAGAATTGAAATATAAAATGTTATCATTTCAAAAAATATATAAAATGTTACAAAATGTTGAATTTAGTAATGTTACTATTATTTTTTTTTCTAAATTCAACTTAAGTAAGCATTTTTTAAATTTATCTTTCTATCAAATTTTTTTTATAGTTTTTGATATTTTCTTTGATTTTATTTTTTTAACTTTCCTATTTAACATAGTATTGGAAAAAAAATTAAATACTTTTACCTAACTAAAGTTCACTCTCAAAGAATATTCTGTTACATTCAAATTGGTCAAATGAAATTAAGTGTAATATTTAGAAAAATTTAAAGTAGAGTGTAATTTGAACAAACTTAAAAGAAAATAAATGTAATTTAACCTGAACAAAATAAGTTTACCCAAAATTGACATGTGGCATCTTCGAACTATCAGTTTGAATACAACTAAATGACCTTGTTGCTCCCAACTAGAGGTAGTAAAATTGGCTCAGTCCAATGGAAAGACCCAATCCAATCCAAAAAATACTAGAGTTAGGTTACCAAAATGTTGGCCCAAAAAAAATTGAGCTTTTTTAGTCAAACTTGATGTGACCCATGGCCTGATTGGGCCTAAATTTTTTTTAAAAAAAATTGGGGTGAAAAGAATCTAAATACAATATATTCATAGGTATTTTTTTCTGTAAAATAAGATTTGTGGTCCATCTAATTGATTGACTTTAATCCATTTTGCTCCTTTGGAGGTTTAACTTTGTTTTTTTTTTTTTGTATTTTTCCACAAGAACTTTATGGCCAAACATATTGAAAAAGCCTAAGCAATAGTGAAAAACTTGGTTTCTTTTACTTTTAACTCCAATGGATGGATTCCCCGTCAAAATGATGGAGATAAAAGTATAAAACATAGTTCATACAAAATAAAACAAAATCATCAATTTCCTGTTCCTCAAATACTACTTTTCTCCTTCTTCTTTTTTCATTCTTTTTCTTCCACAATTATTATAATTTAATAGGAGAAGGAATTTTAACAAATTTTTTTTGAAAAGTATCATTTTAACAAATTTTATCACTAAATAAATTAAAATTAAAAAATTACAATTGAGTATATAAAATAATAAAACTATGTGTGTGTGTGTATATATATATATTTTCTCATATTTTGTTTACTATTTTAGTATTTTTAGTACAAAAAAATTATAATTATATTTAAATAAAAAATATTGATAATTAGAGTTAGGATTAGGCTGGCATAAAGCTAGACAGGGCCAATAACATGCCAGTCTAATTTAAATTCGACCCAGCCTGATTCTATCATTGGCCCAATCGGGGTTGGGCTAGCCTGTTTGCCAACTCTCCTACCAATGCCCTTTTGAATTCAAATCACATTGTCAATGCCCTTTTCAATTCAAAACAAAAATACTCTAGTTGGAGAGATCCCTCACATAATTATTATCTCACAATATCTTACAAAATTATTTATATAAAAAAATTTAAATAAGTCCCATCAACTTGAAATGCTCTCCTTGTATAAATACTTTTTATGAGATATTATGAAGTACTAATATGATCTCCTATTTCTTTTCCCATTTGAAAATATCAAAGATTTGAAAAATATAAGGCTGGTAGGGAAGAAAAAAAAGAGAAACTTGAAACTTTGTTTTTCAATAGCAAAAATACACTTTTCGTCCCTTAATTTTACACTAGATTTTACTTTTGTTCCATAACTTTTATTGTTGCAATTTGATCCTTTAATTTATAAAATGTTGTCATTTTTACCCTAAACCTTCACATCATTAATATCACTAATAGAAAATACTATAAGTAATACATATAAATTATAAAATATTAAAAACACATATTTGCAATGACAAAACATGTTTCAAAACCACATTTATTTTTGTAAAAAATATAAGTGAGCCAATAATCTTAGGTACACTCTTCTTAATCCTCATATATCCATTTAAGTAATGGAAATAGGTATAACCACATCAGTATTAGGTAAATAAATAAGTTTCAAATTCATCAAATCCCCTTACATAAAAGATGTCAACCTATTACAAAAACCTCAATATCCCAAATAAATCTTATCTCTAGAAAACATAATCCTATAAAGATACTTAATAAAGAAATACATTACAAAAGAATAGAAGAGCAAATAAATAAACCCTAAATACAAAATAAAATACAACAATTGCAACAAAAATTTGAAAAAGAAATATATGCAGAACACCCAAATGCTTATTGGGAAATGAAGAGGCATACAGTCACCCTACCATATGAAAATGATTTTTATGAAGGAAATATCCTTATAAACGTCGGACCAATACAAATGAATCAAGAGGTCTTAAGATATTGTTAAAAATAAATTCAGGAATATTTAGGCAAAAAATTAATCAAACCAAGCAAATTTCCTTGGAGTTGCCTGATAAGTGCATATTTTGTTATATTTTTACGATGAATTCTCTTGCATTTAATTGTTTTTTTCTTGAATTTCTTGTATTATTTGCTTTGTTTTATGTTTTGTAGGTGTTTTGAAGTGGAAATGCATTTATGAGAAGAAGTGAGTCAAGTTAGGCATACTTTAGAGCAATGTAGATGCAAGTCCATATGAAAAAGAGCTTAAAATGCTAATTTTCAGGTAAAAGTCAGAAAGCCCAGTGCCCCAAACCTCATTCTTGGGCGCCACAGTGCTCAAATTTGAAGAAAAATGGTTCTAAACCTGAGAGTTCAGAGCCCCAGCGCGTCAGCTCTCAAAAGTCGAAGAATTTCATCGAGGGCTCAACACTGTGGCTTTGGCCAACTAGCGTCATAGCTTATGCTGCCAAGAGGTTAGGCGCCGTG
Source organism: Ceratonia siliqua (assembly GCA_034509205.1). Lineage (NCBI taxonomy): Eukaryota > Viridiplantae > Streptophyta > Magnoliopsida > Fabales > Fabaceae > Ceratonia > Ceratonia siliqua. The sequence continues at coordinate 17,221 of JASKGM010072847.1, forward strand.
GTGCCTACATGCTGATTCCCACAATCTAAAGTTAGGGCTGAGTGCTGTAGCTCTTCGGAGCCAAGGTTGCAGTGTCCCGCGCGCACTGATTAATTTAAAATCACATCTCCCAATTCATTTCCTACATTCTAACACTTGAAAACTTTGAGAGAAAGCTTAGAAGAGAGGAGGAGAGCAAGAGGAAGGCTGAAGGGAGTGATTTTGGAGAAGATTCAACGGTTTATAAGTTTTCAAAGAGTTCCCTCTTCACATTTTCTTCATTCTTCTTGTATTTTCTATAGTTTTCATAGATTGTATTGTTATATTGAGTAATTTTTTGATGTTAAAAGGCTAAATCCCTTTGGTTGAGGGTGAACTCAATGCCGACATGATTTTGTGATTAAACTCACTGATAATCTCATTCAACTTTTCTTGAATGGTTGTTTATGTTTTTCTACTTCATTTGCTCATGATTGTTGCTTGGTTTTATTTGGGTGGCCAACTAAATGAACTAGGTAGTCATCTAATGCTAAGATAAATGATTAAATACGTAATAGTTTGATTCTCTTATTCACAAGTATCATTTTGTAGTGATTATGGATGTCTAAATCCTTGAGAACTATGATGAGGTTAAATGGTCTAAACGTTTGAGATTGTTGCCTAGATTGACCTATCTTTCTTATCTTAAGGCTTTCATTGGATTAAATTCATGAAGCATTTTCTAGGTTGTTCATTAATTAGAAAGTAAGTATGGAGCGTTCTTTTATTTACCTAATAACTAAGGAAAAATTGGGATAGCAGAGCTTATTGTTATCTACAGTTAGTAGTCACGATATAGAGTTGAAAACATTGTCATATTTATAATCATAATGAGTAATTATCTATGATCATTTGTCATTGTCCAATGGAGAAGAATGAATCATCAATCATATTCCTCACCTTATTCTAATTTTCTTGTTGTTTGTTGTGTTCTTTAATCTTATTGCTTTTAATTACTTTCATCTTTATTTTTAGTACTTTTGTTCTCACCAAAACCCCCATTTACATTCCACATCGATTGAGTAATTTATTTAGTGATTAATCAACTAAACTCAATCATTTATGGGAAAATGACCATTGCTCAAAAAAACAAAAAATACTTACCACTATATTACAATGAGATTTATATTAGTGGTGTTTCCCATTTGGAAAGCAATTAAATTGAGGTTTCATTGCTAAGGTTTGAAGTTATATTTGGGAATACACCATTGCCCAGTTTTTTATGTACGAAATGATGCAGAAATAGAAATAGTAGCACCCAGGATGCTGATAAACTATGAACCTCTCAATACAGTCCTTAAATAGATATCTTATTCCCAACAAAAAACAATTTAATTGGAAAATTTGGAATGCTTCATTATTCTCAAAATTTGACATGAAATCAAGATATTACCAAATATAAGTAGTAGGAGAGGATAAATACAAAATGAAGTTTACAATATGATTTGGACATTACAAATGGAATATGATACCATCTGGATTAAAAAATGCGCTATAAGAATTTCTAAATATTATGAATGATATATTTAATCCATACACAAAATTCACCATAGTATATCTAGATGATGCCATAGTTTCCTCTAATTCAATAAAGTAATGTTTTGATCATCTGAATCAATTCTTTAACATTATCAAAGAAAGTGGATTAGTAGTATCAATCAAGAGGATGAAGTTATTTCAAACAAAAGTTATATTTTTAAGATTTGATATTTATTAGGGAACAATAACTCCAATAAGTATAACAATAGAATTTGCAAAAAAGTTTACAAGTGAAATAAAATACAAAAATCAATTATAAAGACTTTTAGGATGCCTCAATTATGTAGAAGACTTTATCCCAAGCCTATGAATAATATGCAAAACCCTTTTCAAAAGACTAAAGAAGCAACCATCTTCTTGGAATCAACAAATGACATAGGTTATACAAACGCTCAAGTCAAGAGTCAAAAGTCTCCCATATTTAGGGATCCCATATCAACAGTCCTAATGATAGTAGAAATAGATGCATCAAAACTAAGGTATGGATGGATACTTAAACAAGTTCTCCCATAATCCACAAAAGAGCATTTAGTCCAGTACCAAGAGTATGAACAAAATTGCAATAAAAATATTATACTATTAAAAAAAATTATCTATAGTTTTATGCATTACAAAATTTCAAGATGATTTATTTAATAAAAAGTTTTTACTCAAAATGGATTGCAAAGCAACAAAAGATGTTTAACAAAAGGATGTACAAAATCTTCTTTCAAAATATATTTTTGTTCGATGATAGGCTATTTCATTATGTTATGGTTTAATATTCAAACATGTTAAAAGACACAAAATGCTCTTCCCAACTTTCTTACAAGAGAATTCTTGTTAGGGAGAAGAGAGTGAGTGAAGTCTAACAAAGGAAATGAAGTTACAAAAGACCAATATGGAACTTCTTTTTACAACAATCTCAACAAACATCAACTTCCTCACACAACATAAGGCAACTTCGACACCTCCTCAAAATAGATTTTCCTCATTAACCTATGAACAAACTAAGGGTGATGGCTCGGTCGGGTAAAACTAAAGAACCGCCTGAATTGACCCGACTTGCAACAAAAACGAAACTGAACTAGGACAAAAAGGGCAAACCATAGGTAAATGGTTCGGCCAACAGTTTTGTGGTTTACAAACTCGCATAAACTGAACCACACTAATGGTAATATACTAACAACTAATTTAGTAATTTAGGTGGGGTTCCAAGTTCCCATTTTGATGGTAATATACTTGACCCTCAGACCTCAGTCACTCGACGTCTTGATAGTTCCCATTTTGATGCCTCTGCCCTTTGCTGCTTTGGAACTCACTCACTTCAGTCCCTAGTTCTTCATAACGTCTACTAAGATAGAGGTGTTATTTCACCCTTCAGGTAAGGAAAATGAAAATTCTTTCCTTTTTCATGTTGATTATAGGTTGTAATTTAGAGGTTTTAGGGCTTTCGATTTAGGGGTTATGAGACTATCGATGTAGGGGTTTTAGGGTTGTAGATTTAGGGGTTTTGGGGATTTCAATTTAGGGTTATGATAATATTAAGTTATAATTGAAATACATCGCTTTAATTATAAAAATAATATATTATTTGAATTTACAGAAATCAAGTAGAATGATGTATGCAATTGCTGTAAAAGTCATACCAGAAACAAATTTAAAGTACAAAGAAGAAAGTAGGATAATGTCAGCTGTTGGAATGCAGATGGGTTGTTTGACTTGTCACTTATTATTTTTGCCCAGCCATGTCAATGTGATGCTCTTCTTCCTTATTATACATTATAAAGCCTTTTAACTTGTTTTTCTTCCTTTTAATCCATTTAAGAGATTTACCTTTCCTAGTATTGCATAGAGTTTGATAACCTATCATAGATTTATCTCAAATGTTTGTGCAAAAGTAGCTTGTTCAGATGTTCTGTTGTTCAATTTTTTATACTTGTTCTGTTGTTCAGTTAATGTAGATAAAATAGACAGTTTAAACTTTAAACTTCATAATTATTCTGTTGATCAGTTGTTTATGTGCAGAGGGATAAGAAGAAGAAAACTCTTGTATCTTTTAGAAAACTCGAGGGTGAAGGTGATAGAAAGATAGATGTTAAGATTTTAGATTTCAGTCAAGATGCCTGCAGGGCTACTCTATCTAGAATGACTGTCATAGATGAGTTATCGTTCAAGTTTATTGAAAAAGATATATTTAAAGGCTTTATGAAAGTCGCTCAACCTTAGTTTCAAATTCCATCTCACATCACTGTAGCTAAGGAAATTATATCTTTGTATAACTGTGAGAAAGAAAAGTTGAAGAACACCTTAACAAGTAGATATCATAAGATTTTCTTACCACTGAAACATGAACCTCTAATAAAAACTTCAATTACATGTGCATGATAGCCCTTTACATAAATGATGATTAGGAGTTGTAAAAGAAAATTCTTTCTTTTACTCTTGTTGATGACCATAGGAGTGACACAATAAGGAAGTAGTTAGAAAGATGCATAAAAGATTAGGTATTACATATATTGGGACTGTCACTATTGATAATGTTAGCTCAAACAATAGTGCACTTTCTTATTTGATTGGGAGGGTAAATGATTGGAATGGTACATTGTTAAAGGGGGAGCATGTGCATTTAAGGTGTTGTGCACATATACTCAATTTGATTGTAAGTGATGGACTAAAAGATATTGATTACACACAAAAAATACTACGTGGTTATCGCAATATAGATTGAGGTGTCGATCCACAGAGAGACGGGGAAAACACTACAAGGTTATCACTTAAGAGAAAATAATAAGGAATAATTGGTAAGAGGATGAGAAAATAACAAGATTATCTAAAATGTACAACTAAATGGAATTAGAGTACGGATAAAGAGATAGCAAAGCTTTGGGTTTCCGTTGATTAGATTTAACATTTTGGCTCATGTTTCGACTAAACTCATTACTCAATTAGGAATTATAGCACTAAATCCCTAATTGGAAGATATAACAATGAAAACCCCTAAATTTCTCAAAATCTAGTCTTGGGTTAAATCCATCCTTTTCAAACCATGAATTTCATCTCTAAAAACCAAATCAATCAATGACATTATGTTAGAAAAGTAACGACAATGCATCGAAAGATTATGTTGATAACATGAAAGATCTCTTTATTTAGTCACCATTAAAATCCAAAATCTTATAACTCAACATCATAGAAAATTTTCATTTAATGTCTTAAAGTAATCTAAATCAATCAAATAGAGGATTTAAATGAAGATTTGCAAGCAATAACACTCAAAAGATGAATTGTGACATTACCTAAAAGTTTTCACAAATCAACTTCTACCCTAGCTTTACCTAGAACTTAGCCAACCATGTTTATTAACAAATCCAAAACTCCATGGATGACTATCTTCATCTTCAAAGATTAGGGGAAGAAATCTTCTAGCCTTTCTAGCGAAAATCGTGTCTCTTTCATCCTCCCTCATCTCTAGACTCATAAAACCCTTTTTTCCTCTTCTAAAAGGCTCTTTTCTTATGTATTTTTTTTTCCTTTTTAAAGACAAATCTGTGCATGGGTGCCGTGGTGGACTCCCTGCTCAAGACCCTGGGATAAAACCACTAAAACAAAGTTGGGCGCAGCGGCGTAGCTTGTGCTAAAAATGGGCATCGCGATGATGCTTGGTGAAGGCCACGGAGCTAGCTTCTCTGACTTGTGCCACTTTTTTACACTTTTAGGCATCACAACGCTAGCTTTTTAGGGCTATGGCAATGAATTCTCTGATTTGAAATTTTTTTAATGATTTGACTTCCTTATAATTCTTTACTTGGGACCTTGAAATTGAAGCATAAAAACATGCTTAAAAGTTGATAGTAGAGAATCAGAGCCAAATATAATAAAATATATTAAGTTCTATGATTTTACTTCATTTTATAGCAGTTTTAGCTAAATAATAAGTCGTGTAAAGTGCACTTTCTATTGGGAATAGGTTGCCCTGGAAAATAAATTGTATTCCCCAACTTGATGTGAATACAATTTGATATTAATAAATAAAGAGTTTATTTATGTAAGCTTCATTTTTTAGCTATTAAGGTTCCTACATTCTAATAAACTAAGATACATTTGCATAAGGGTTATGCAAAAAGAGATATGTATTTTTGGATGAATCTAAAACAATATTTAAAGTTACTTAATAGAGTCAGTCACTCTATTCAATTAAGATTATATTGTCCGAATTACCTCCATAGAAAGAATGAGATTCTTTTCTAAGGGAATGATGAATATCAAATCATTGAAGTAGTAGACTTCAGGTAATAACACTATTAAATGATTTAGAATTAAGTAAGATATTAAGTTAATACCATTATTTTGAACTTGAACTCACACATATTACATCTGCTAGAGGCAGAACTGAAATCCTAATGGATTATGGACTCATGTTCATGACCATTGTGATCTTTTATATACTATGGGCATGACTATTGTGTGGCACTGGTCAAGACCTTGTATGTTAGGATCATAATGGGAATGAACATCCGAGAACATAAATCAAGGAAATGAAATTCGTAGCATTACATCATTTCTAGTGATTTCAGGAAGACAAGTAACATATTTGGGTACAGTGAAATCATAAATTAGTTACTCATCATTTCTAGATAATTTTAGAAAAGTTCTAAAAGATTATCTGGTCACATATTAGATAAAATCTGTGACCAAGGAACAAAATTGACATAAGGGGTAAAACAATAATTTTACCTTGTGTCAATGGATGGCTAGAGTTCATTAACACTAAGTTTGTAAAATGGACAAATCAATGTTCAACATTGACTTCTCATGATTTTAGAATTTCTTAAGAGTGCAATCATGAGTCTTTGGTGGAATGACTTCATGATTAATAAACTCGGATTATCTTAATGAGATTAAATAATCTCAAGTTTATTGGAGCTTGAAATTCTTATGTCCAAACAGATTCCCCACCTTACTTTAAAGAATTCAATCCACATTAAGTTGGAAGAAATTTAGATGAAATTATATTAGCTTAAAACATTTATGTCTTGATTAAGACAATAGTTATCTTAATTTAGACAAAGAATTATTTTGTGACAAATATTATCCTAAGCATGCTTAAAAATATGGGAAATATTTTTGTCACTAAAGAGACAAAATTAATTCTTAAATTGGTTATCTACATTAACCAAGTGTTGTTTTAATTAGATAATAAAATATTAAGATAAATGTTGTTTTAATTAAAACAATAGTTGTTTCAATTTAAAAATTTATCTTAGTAATTATTTTTTATATTACTTTAAATTAATATTTGAAATGTTCAAATTAATTAATTTAAAGAATATGATTAAATTAAATTAAATTAAATTCTCATTTAATTAGGAATTTTAGTTATTGCATTTCATTAGGATAAAATTAATTTAATTATTTATTTATCATAATATTATTGCAAAGTTTGAGGTGTTTAGACTTGTGAAACAACTTCTTCCTCATGTAATGGAGAGGTGCGTGGCCAAGGGAGGGGAATTGGTTTTTGAAATGTTCAAATATATTTCCTCCTAATTATCATAATTAACTAAAGTGAATAAATGTTAAAAATTAAAAGAGTTTTAATTTTCAACAAAACCTACTTTCACTAAGAAACTAACTAAATCAAAGGGGATTTAATAAAATAAAATTCTTTTATTAGAATTTCTATTCAAGCATGACCAACTAGAAAGTCCCACATTTTTTATTTATGTGTTAAATCAAATATGACTTTATCAATTAAATAATATAATTATTAATTGATAAATTAATTAGATGATTTAATTATCTACTCTTTCTCTAACATCGTGTGGAATCCCTAAAATTTAGGGATGACTATTTTTGAATTGCACTTAAGTGGCTTAGAGTTAGACTATTATAAATATAATTTAAACCTCTCCTCACCAAGATGTGCCTAGCCATCCACATTAGAGAAAAAGGGAGGAGTAGAAAAAAACATTGAGAAGAGAGAGAGAGAGAGAGAGAGAGAGAGAGAGAGAGAGAGAGAGAGAGAGAGAGGAACATCTTCCTTACTTTTATTCTTAAGTGGCCGAAAGCTTGTGTAAGGTGATTGAAGTATTCCATGAATGCAATTTCTACACGCTATACTTGAAGGGAAAGGAAATGCTTTCAATTTTATTTTTGAGAAAGCTATCTATTATTTTTTATTTTTCTTTCAATCACTAAATATATTTACCATAAGTTTCATGGATTGATACTTCCCAAAGAATAGGCAGTAAGTGCACTTGGTCGGGAAGTAAATTGCAAAGATTAAAGTGATACAAGAGGTATGTGAAAATTCTCTACTCATTTTTCTACGTAGCTGTGATGTGATTTTGTTTTGGTATTTTGTTTTTGCTAGTTTTACAAGTTTATAATGTTTTAAAAGTTTTAAAACCCATGGTTATACCGTAAACACCTAAGGGTAATAACTAGATCTAACACTTTTGCATACTCATCACTCCTTTCCAACTTGCTTATTGCTAGTCCATAACAATTTCTATGCAAACAATCAAAAGAAGTTCGAGGAAAACATTGAGAATGAAAGATAACAAAATGAGAGAATGAAAGAACAATAATTTCAAAAGTATAAATATATATGCATTTATACTTTTTTTTAATTGTGTTTCATTATTTTATTACCAATTCAAAAAACTAGTGCCACATGTTCTCCGCCCTATTTCAAATTGGTGATACACATTAGGAAACACACGCATGTCCATTCAAAATTGACCTCAATTAATATAGCTATTGTGGTTCGTGTTTCCTCAGGACTAACCCTAAGGCCAGAGCTACCGGGGCCTTCTTTGCTTCCTTGCTCTGCCTCTAAAAAGACAGCCATAAAATTTTCTAGCACCCATTCAGGATATTCAGTTAAGCTTCAGCTTCGTCTAGCGAGCATCACAAGCAAATTGTCTGGTTTATCTCCTAATAGACCAAGAGTGATGGCAACTGGGTATGTAAGGTGGGTTTTCTGTTTGGTTACTGAGAAATATTAACTAGAAAGTAGAAGGAAAATTTTGATGCCACACTTTTTCCGTAACCAAGAAGACTAGCAGAGTACATTGCTTGATTTATGGTGACAGTGGATTTCTGTCTTTCTAAACTTGTTTTGAAATCTGTGAGGTATGAAGTATGCAAGAAGTTCTTCCACCACCCCTTACTTCGACTTCAGCCCCACCTTCCTTTTTTGATGGGACTACAAGGTTAGTTACTTATTTCTAGGTAAAACCTAAAATTTAATTGGTTATTTTATATTTCTACTGCAGTATATGTTTTCACTATTGTGTTTGTTTCATTCCTCGACTGATAATGGGAAATCTCCTTCTTCTTTTTCCCTTCTTTTTCTGTGTGCGGCTGAAGGTTGTATATCTCTTACAACTGCCCATATGCATAGCGTGTCTAGATTACCCATAATTGTAAGGTTGCTAAAAGGACTTTGCCTTATCTTGGTTCTAGTTTTATTTTGTTTATATTTTTTTTGCTGTGTAAGTGTGTGTAATGTATATTAATATTTTGGCTCACTGGGTTAGCAGGTTAACTTGACAAACATTTATATTATTTTAACATTTTGTTTGGAAAGGGTGAAAGTGGAGGGAAGGATTGTGGGAGGAATGAAATTTAAATTACCTTATTTAGGGAATAAACAGTAATATGGAAATAATGAAAATGAAGAAAATATTTAACTGTAAATTCACTAAAATCATGCTATCCAAAATGGAGACAAAGTGAAGTGAAAAGGGTAATTTCTATGAAGAGCTTGCGCTCACAAAAGGTTGAACGTTTTCACTATTAGATTCAACTTGAGATTGGTGAATTATGAGTTAAATATCTTAATTAAACAACAATCCTTAAAATATGTAATTTACTAATTTTGAAATTCTCTTCATTTTCATTCCTTTCATTTATATGGCATCCAAATGAAATAGGAGAATTTTCATACCTTCATTTTCTTTCCCCTCATTTACTTTACTTTTCTAATTTGTTCCTAAAAAAAGACTAAGGGTTATCATAGTAATTATATTGGTGTAGATTCATAATTCAACTTTAACCTATAAGATAATCACATCTTTACCTTTATATTTGTTGGAAGTAGGGACTGCAAGACAAGATACAATTGGTTCCTATTGATCTACAAGATAGGCCTCCCTGGTATAAGGAGAAAGTCTACCCACCCAACAATGTGCTATGATACATATTCTCAAAAGCTAACCATTATTATCTTATCTGTATTGTAAACTTAGATCAAATGGTAAAAAGTATTAGACTGTTAGCTAACAACCCCTTGGAATATTCAGAAGAGCTACACAAAACAAACCACATGCCCATGATGATGTTTTGATGTTTATATGAATCTAGGTTCCTTCTTTGGAACACAATAATGAAGTTAGAGGAGAGAGTCTTAATCTGATTAAATACATTGACACCTACTTCAAAGGGCCCTCACTTTTCCCTGATGTAAGATAAGGAATTTTTTTTACCGTTGATATTTATTTTCAGGTCAAAATTTAGACAAAGATTACTTTGTGATAAACAGGATCTTGCTAAGCAGGAGTTTGCTGAAGAGTTGTTATCTTACATAGATACCTTCTACAAGACCATTGTTTCTTCATTTAAAGGAGATGTGACTCAAGCAGGTAAAATGGAACTGGATTTCTTGAGGTTGTTAATCTGATAAATAATTATAAATACCTCATATTGCTTTAGGCACTGCATTCAATTACATTGAAATTGCTCTGTCCAAATATGATGGACCTTTCTTCCCTGGCTAGTTCAGTCTGGTGAGTATACTTATTTTGTTTTGTGATAATGACAATACATAATGGACTGTATCCATTTTCATGTTCTGGTGAGTATACATAATGACAAAATATTTTTTCTGTAAACTTCAGGTGGATATTGCTTATGCTCCCTTCACTGAAAGATTTAAGCCATTTTTAATGGATATAAAGAGTTATGATATCACAGCAAGCAGATCTAAGTTAGCAGCTTGGATTGAGGTAGAGTATACAATCACAATCTTCTCTATGTATATAATTAAGCAATTCTATCTACTTTTTGTATGTGTCACCATGTAGTATGATCTTCAGATTCAAAATAAGTTATTCCTAATACTACTTTGCAATTGAAGATCTATTCAATGCCACAGTTATGAGCGATGCATAACTACACATGCTGCATGTTAAAGTGTGCACTGGGGTTCACGATTTGATTTTTCATGCATAAGAGAAAATTCCTCATTTCTTATTTGTGTCCTATTTCCTCCACGAACCAAAAAGATAAAAATATAGTTATGTTTTGAAATAAAATGGTTTCCTGGAAGCTATCAAGATTTTCTAAGTAGTGACTAGTGACCTATGCTTGACCTAAAACATCTCGTGAACCATAGGTATGAGATCCATGAGTTGAGACCTAATTTTCATTGTCTAAATACAAAGCACATTCAAATTTTACCAATCTATTTTTGACATAGGAGCCCCATATCCACCTATAAGGGGATTGACATAGGAAACCTATTTCCTAGATTTGGATCCTCTCATGTGAGGGGATAACATGACGCCATCATGTTATGAGATAGAAAGACACAATATATGAAGCCCACCACTTGATAAGTGAATTCCACTTATTTTTTTTTAATTGTAGACCAATATGTATAGTGTCTTTCCCTCTCATCATGTGATGGTTTCCTCTCGTGAACCATATTAGCCCTAAATCATTTGATGAAGGCTTTAAGTTTTTATACATTATCTTACATATATGGATAAGAATGTTTTTAGGATAATGTATGAATCATGAACTTTTTTGTTTGTTTTTTTGGTTATATTGGAAGTCCATGACCTAAGAAAGGGGAGTGGAGTAAGGAATAGGGATAGGGATAGGGATCGAACTTACAACATCAAGCTCACCTCAATCTTTAAAGACTAAGGCTGGTGCCATTGAGCTATTCTCATGGACTTATGCATATCACATTGTGGGATTCACCTGAGTTTTGGTTTGACCTATTTACATTTCAGTCCACTTGTGCCTAACTGGATCTAAGTTGTCATTCAACTGTCTTCCTTTTACATCAGTTGGTCTTTAGGCTGGCTACAGATGGGTTCATTGGGCTGGGCTTTGTCCAACTATTGGACATTATATATCTATTTATAACCTTTGTTGGATGGAGTAATAGTTAGATAGTCTTTTAACACTTTTGGTCACCAACATATAAGGGCCCAACAATTTTGATCCTTCACTTTTAATTTGCACACATTTAATTCCCCATTACTAACTGTTACCAATAATTAAAAAATACAAAATTTCTACTAAAATTATCCTACTTATTTTGTTGTCTCAGCAAACGTGAGCCCCATCCCAAGCAAGAAATTCCAACATCCAAAATCAAATAAAATTATTTTAACATTTTGTTTAATTATTGGTGATGGTTAGTAACATGGACGACTAAATGTGTTCAAATTGAAAGATTACATATGAAGATTATTTGTTCCTCAGTTATTGGGGACCAAAATTATTAAAAGGCCTCTAGTATGAAATTTTCATCAGCTTATTTTAGCCAAACAGTGCATAGTTGAAGTAGTCTTAACTCTGAAGGCATGTTGTGGGAGTGGCAGCCAGCATGGGGTTCAAGCCCCCTATATCTTCCTCCTCCCTTCTTTTCAGATGGTAGAATGCTTGGTTATTGATCTGGTGATGGGCTTATAAACTGTAAAGACCAAGGGTTTACCTTTCGTGGCCTACCTGTGGTGTTGATCAAATGAATCCTAGGATGCTTCGAGGGATCCTACCTCCTCCAATGAGGAGATTCGAGGTACCCCAGCCTTTCAAGACAATAATATGTCGATGATAAAATTCTGATTACTTCATTCATGAAGGGAAACCCCTTTTTATTGCAGCAAAGATTACAGTTTATTTAGAAAGAACCAAAATAGGAAATAGCAGAATAGGAAATAATAGAATTAAGAGGAGAATAATTATAAGCTTTAATGCTAATAATTTGCTAATAACTCTTCTGAAGGCTGACCCTTCTCCATCAGTGTAATCAACCATTATCTAGCTTATCTTTCCTAATCTTGCGCCTGTAAACTTGAAGCTCAATTGACTTCCCTTCTTGTCTGTCTATAGCAACTCCCTTCCCCTTACGAACATCATTGTCCTCAAGGGTGAAAAAAGGGAATCTTGCTTTGAATGACTTAACCTCTTTCCATGTAGCGTTAGCAGGAGACAAATTATTATAGTGATCCAGAATTTTCGCTCGTCCTTTAACTATATGGAATTCAAGATTGCTTGTGGTAGGGATGGACATTTTGTTCATTAGAAACAGGGGGTAACACTGGCTCTACCCCATCTTTGTTCCATACTTATTTTTTCAGAAGTTAAACATGGAACACATGATGTAGTTTGGAATCAGTAGGTAACTCCAATTTATATGCCATCAATCCAATTCTAGCAATTATTTTGAAAGGCCCAAAAACCTTGGGAGCTAATTTCTGGTTTTTTCCTTGGGCCACAGTCAGTTGTCTATAAGGCCACAATTTAAGGAAAACCCATTCTTCTACTTGATACTCTTTGGCAGTATGATTGGTATCATAATACTTTTTCATTCCTTGTTAATCAAACTACTAGATTAGTCTGAGCCTCTCTGATTACTTGGTCCCTTGCTATCAAGAAACTTTCTGTCAATACACCCATGGCTTAACTCCTCCCCTCAAAACCGGCTTACAAGGGGGATGATTGCCAAGGTATACAAGGCTTAACCACTCTATCCAAGCAATATGAGACTTCTAACACTCTTGCCCCCCACGACCGGAAGGAGTGCAACCACAACAGTGGACCGACACCACCAATGCCTGGCATAGCACTGAACCTCTGCTTTGATACCATATTAATATATCCTTGGCCTAACTCCTCCTTACAAAACCGGCTTGTAATTGGGAGGATTGTTAAGGCTTCTATAAAAGGCTTAACCACTTTACTCAAGCAATGTGAAACTTCTAACACTTTCTACTGACTCTACCTTCATTGTTCCCATCACATAAGATAACAAAGAATGAGGGTCATGACCATACACAACTTCGAAGGGAGTTTTTCCAATGGCTGAATGGATGCCTGTGTTATAGCAATACTACATCCATGGAAGCCAGATAATCCAATCTATAGGCTTATCACTTATGAAACAACGCAAGTACATATCCAAGGTGCGATTTACCATCTCTGTTTGACCATTTGTTTGGGGGTGGTAAGCAGAGCTAAAATTGAATTTAACCCCATTAAGCTGAAACAAAATCTTCCAAAAGACACTTGTGAATGTTGGATCTCTATCACAGATAATCATCTCAGACATCCCATAAAGCTTAAAAATATTCTTCAAAAAATGTGTGCAATAGTATTAGCAGTATAGGGGTGAGCAATAGGTATGAAATGGCCAAATTTGGAAAACCTATCCACAACCACATAATAGTTGATTTCCTTTTGGAAGTAGGTAACCTTTCCACAAAATTCATAAAGATGTCTGTCCGAACATTGCTTGGAATAGGCAGGGGGTTCAAAAGTCCAACTGGTTTGAATGTTTCTACCTTGCTCTGTTGACAAACCTAACATTCCTAGATAAATTTTCTGATCTGGTTCCTCATGCCTTACCAGTAAAAAGTAGTTCTAATTCTATATAGAGTTTTGTGAAGGCCCCCATAAGTTTGAGAGTGAAATTTCTCTATAACGATAGGGATGAGACGTGACCTAACTGGAAGGAAAATTCTGTCTTTAAATAGAGTTATTCCATTTTTTGAGCCTAAGGTCCTACAGCCTTCCCAGTTTCAACGTTGTTGACAACAATCTAGAATTGAGGATCCACTACCATTTCTGACTTTACTGACTCAATCCAATTTAGAATTGGAGTTCATATGGCATGTGAGGTTCAAACTGGTGGGAGAGTGCATCAGCAACCTTGTTTTCCAATCCCTTTGGTGCTATAGAACTACCACTTCCACTTACTCCCTTACCTCTACTTTGATTATGGGCATTTGACTGCCTTAGCCCATTACTACCATTTGAGTTCTCATTTCTTGAAATTCAGCAGTTAGAATATTGGTTTCCAACCAATATTGCCATGAATAATGTAATTCTTACACCACTCTTACACCATTTGTCACATTATTTTTATAATTCACAAAAATTGGTGTGAGAATAACATTGTTCTTGCAACAAAGGGTATGGATGAGGGTGAAATGTTGTTTTTGCCTTTTTGTAACTGTTTTTTTTTAACAGATAGAGAAGACTTGATTTTGTTTCATTGAACCTCTTAATCTTGCACTAAATTTATGCTTATATATTATATAGCTCGCTCACATATATGTGAGATTGAATTGGTAGGGTTGCTTAAGCAATAAGAAAATGAACCGAACTTGTTTATGAATGCAAATTTAGATTTTGATCTTAACCGGACCGAACTACATAGATATAATTTTTCAACTTGACCATTGAGTAAACCATGACTAGCTCATAAGGCTGGCGAGCCCAAGATTAATATAAAACCCACATTAAAATCCCATATTTCAATGTGGGACTTGAGGCCCATACCTTGCAATTGAGTCATAAAATAGCATAACCTTTCGAAATTCGATGTCCATGACAGGTCACTTTAGTTGCCCACTCAGGGTAGCTTTACTTTGTCCATTCTGGCACCAGGTAGTCCTTTCTCAAGTCCCTCATTCCTAGGTTGCCTCTTCTGTGTTAGCAGCTCTCAATGAAAATGTGGAAGGCTTTAATATCAATTGATATGAACCTTTGGGAACCACAACCCAAAAGCTAACTCATAAAGTTGGAGAGCCCAAGGTCCATATAAAGTCCATATTAGAATCTCATATTTCTAATGTTGACTTGATTATATTTTTTTGTTCCCTTATTTTACATAAAGTTCCAATTTGGCCCCTCTATTTTTAATTTGACTATGTTGCCCTCATAGTTTAGTTAAAGTTATAATTTTGTCCCTCACTTAGCTTTTCATCCAATTCCTAACCGAAAATGTTGATGTGGACTTTTATTTGTTTACATGAATTAACTAATTTTCACATGTACAACAATACAAGACAATAAACACATCATCAAATTTTCCCTTCACATAAGCATATTCCTAATAAAAATGTAACTAATTGGAGAAACGGGGCAAAAATCGCTACTTTTTCCAAAATCTTCTCAAACTAAGATTAGAAAATGATAGGGATATCGCCAAAAAGACAAAATTTGTTCAGCTAAAAATCAACACATTTTTCACCATCATTAAACTAGAAGCATAAACACATACAATTGCATGCTCAGAATGAAAATTGCAACAGAAAAGGCATTCCTTTTAATTACATTTAGCACTTAATTATGGAAGCAAACCTCAAATGCCAAAAAAGAGCACCAACAGTTGATCCGGATTTAGGAAACTACCAGCTACTCCATAATGCAACATGGAGGTACACATCGACCATTACCATGGCCCTAGCCTCCTCAAAACCACCAAGCTCAATCAAAATCACTCGAGCATCAATCTTCAAGCACTTATGGCTAATTAGAGCGTGAAGCTAGTGAACCACACTAAAACTCCCGTTCACCAACCCAATTTTACTCATCCTCCTCTTCCTCAAGCTCCTACTTCCTGTCACTCCATTTTTTTCTCCCTAAAGCGCCCTTCTTTCCTAAACGTGGAGGCGTAATCTCACCATTACAATTGAAATCAAGCCCATAACTCTACCCATAACTTTGCATTGTTTTAAATCAAACGGAGACGCGTCCCCACTCTTAATCAGCTTCGCAACTGAGTCCACCAGAACTAATTTAACACCGTTCTCAGACCAAAACCCCGACAACATCAAAACCATCGTCGAAGATGTCATAGCGCTCTTTGAAACCTAAACTGGCACACGGGTTGGGCTGTGACGGAGTAACAGTAAGAACATCAAATAGAAAACTGTAGAGCTTGTGGTCCGAGAAGGAGTCATCCATTACAGAACCTCAAATTGGAAAAAGGAGCAACTTTTGCCCTATTTCTCCAATTGGTCCATGTGTTTCTCCAATTGTTTGCATTTTTTGTTAGGAATCTACTAACATGGAAGGAAAAATTGATGATGTGTTTATTGGTTTGTACATGTGGAAATTAATTAGTCTATATAAGCAAATAAACATTTACGTCAGCATTTTCTGTTAGGGATTGGATGAAAAGTTAAATGAGTGACCAAATTTGAATTTTAAAGAAATTATGAGGGCATCATTGTTCAAATTAAAAATAGGGGGACTAAATTAGAATTTTATGTAAAATAGGGACACCAAAAGTGTAATTAAGCCTTCTAATGTAAGACTTAAGTTCATACCTTGCACCTGGATCATAACATCGTGATTATCATAAAGCTAGTAGGTGTGTTGTTAAAATGTGAGATTGAAGGTTGCAGAGAAAAAGAGGCGGGAACACACTGACAGCTTATACAACCACTAACAAATGTTTCCCAATCAAAACTTGACTCTCTTGACCTCACTATAACATTGGTTAATGGTCAGTCCTTACAACTTGCTACAACAGGTCCTCATTTTCCACTTTTTTAACATCAAGATTGCTTGTGATTCAGAATAAAAGTCCCATGAAGTGAATTATTGTGCAACAGGAAGGAAAACGAGGAATAAAGAGAAACAAGAGAGAAGAGCAGGGAATAAAACAGGCAAATATCATATAGAAATGAATATTGTTCATTGTTACTAAAAGTACGTTCACCGCCATACTTGTATCATAAACCAAATGTCAAGACAAATTCTATCAGGTAATCAAAGACTATATAAATAAAAGGTTACTATAATTAAAATAAGTACCTTACTTTAATAAAACCTAATCTAGTACCATGTTGCCCTCCTAAGTGCCTAACTGGAATCATCTATTTGTTTCTTCAGTCACGTCAGTTCACTTATTATTTCAACATTAAACTAGAAGCAATTTGGCTAATTCCCAAATCCGACAAGCTGTTCCAAGATAAAATAAGGCTTCTAAACCAAGGAAGATATATCTGAGAGTTTGGAGACGTAGTATCTGGCAAACAGCGTAGTGGTAGAAAGTTCGTTTATCTTGAGAGTGAGTAGCAATGACAGTGTGTAATCTACTGGTAGGATGAGTGTCAACACTGTATTTTGCCTTAACCCCACTCACCTTCACACCCATTTCCCTTCCTTTTTTGCTCATCCTCACTATCTCACGTACTCTCTGCCAACACACACCTTCTGCACCTCACGCTCCCTGTTCTGCATACCTAAATCTCCTTTCCTTTTCCACCCTTCTGCATCTTACACTCCCTGTTCTGTATGGTTGTCTCCCTCACTCCCTGTTTTGCAGGAGATCATGCGTGCCTTCCTACTCCACACTCCCTCCTTCCCGTGCATCATTCCTCTGCCCGTACACAACACACTTCAGTACACACCTACATGGAGGTTTCTCTCTCTGGTCCCCAGCACGCTCACGTAGCAGCAACGCTCCCCTGCCAGAACACACCTTCTGCTCATCATGCACCCATGACAGCAAACCACACTCTCCGTCTCATTCCACTACACACCAATTTCACGCATAAAGCAAGACATACCAGCACGAATCTTCTCCCATACGTTCTCTACAGCAACACTCATTCACGTACACACACCCTCATGCCACTCATTAGTTCGTGCTGGCTTTGGCTATAAAAACAGAGGAGGAGGTTAAGGAATGATGGATGAAGAGAGTGATTTCTGGGTAGAGAGAGCAAGCTTATGAAGAATACGGCCGTTGTTGCTTAGATATTTGAAGTTCTGGGAAGGAGAGAAGTCATCTTCATTCTCAGATTGAAAGGTAACCCATAACTTGACTATAATGGAAATAAGCTAGAGTATCCCTATGTCTTGGTCTGCCTCTAGGTAAAATATAGGATTCTTGGTTCAATTTTCTTTATATACAAGACAAATTGGGTGTTTCATTCAGTTTTGTTTTTTCGTAGTCCAAGTTTGATTTCGTCTCAGATTATGGTTTCGACTCTTGGATCCATTATTTGAAACATGATCATGTTGGGCTTTGGACCAAATTTATTTCTGGATTATTTTAGGTGCCTTGAATTTAAAGTAAAATGGTACTAGCAGCTGGTTCCATCTCTGGTTTTACTACTGCGCTTTGAATCCATTCAAATATTCTATTAATGCTTTGTTGATGGTATGGTGTTATTCTAAATCCTAAGGAAGACGTGATATCCCTCTTTATATTTTCTCTCCCAATTAGTTCAGATTGTGATTCTGGGTCTGACGGAATGCTCTCAAGCACATGGGTTTATTTTCACACCATTCTTGTTCGACCTTCTCTGTATATTATTGGTTTTACAGTTTATTCCTTTTGTGGCTTTTCAATCATTCCATTTCATTGTGGGGGCTTGTGTTAGTGTTTTTATTCTATTTGTCCCATTTCATTTATTCTATTTTTTTATTTCATTTTATTATATTTATTTATTTTTTATGTATTTTATGTATTCTGTTTTCTACTTCACTATTTTATATTCTTTTTTGGTTTTTTTATTTATTTTATTTTATTTTTGTTTATCTCATCTCATCTGTTTCAACTCCTCCACATAATATAAAAAATGTCAATTGCACCTTGTTTATGGTGTATAAAAATAATAAAAAGTTTGAAATGAGGTCTCTCTTTTTCTTAATAAAAGTGGGCTTTAATGGCCCATTAAATTAAAATCTTTTAGTTCATTATTATTTTGGATTCCAATGGCCCATTACCAATACTTTAATGAAGGTCTCAATGGCCTACTTAGACAAATAAATCAGAAGTGTTCTTAAAATTATAACACTTTGAAAATTATACTAAAAGTGATTCCAATCGACACTTCAATAGTTCTTAGGGCTTTGGGAGAGGACTCAGTGCCTCCACATTGTCCAATTCTTAGGACTTTGGGTGAGAACTCGGTGCCCCCACATTGTCCAATTCTTAAGATTTTGGGTGAAGACTCGATGCCTCTACATTGTCTAATTCTTAGGCTTTGGGTGAGGACCTAGTGCCTTCACATTTTCCAATTCTTAGGACTTTGGGTGAGGACCCAGGGTCTCCACATTGTCCAATTCTTAGACTTTGAGTGAGGTCCTAGTGTCTTTGCATTGTCATAGTATTTTGACTTTGGGTGAGAAGTAAGTGTCTCCACATAGTCATTCCCTTGACTTTAGGTGAGGATTCATTACCTCTGCATTGTCTATTGTTTGTCCAAGGGAAGCGATCATATATCCTTCCTAGTCATAATTATCTTAAATTACGTAGACCTTGATCCCATTTTGGGTACGTAGGCATTTATCTAGTAAGACATGTCCGGTTACTTAATCTTTCATCTTTTCATCACTAACAGAAGGGGTAATTAGAATTAATATTAAAATAAAGCACAAATGACTTAGGGTAACCATCCTTAAGGATGGACGTTGTAGGGTGCCTAACATATTCTTTATGCGTAATTAGATTCCTGAACCCATCCTTTGGTTTCAAGGGCCAGTTTTTGGTTTTTTTTAAGATCTCAATTATCCTTATAATTAATTGGTGATGATTCTATTTTTAATCTCTATGTTTTTTCCCTTTTGTTGTCTCATGGTCATGATTGTGCTTTTTTCTGGCCGTCACGTTGTGACAATTTGGCAACTCTACTAAGGATAGTAAAGAGTCAAGCCCTTTTTTTTTTTGGTTTGTTTGTGCTTTGTCTATGATTTGTTACCCCTAATTTTACTGCTTTTTGATATTTCTGTGTGTGGTTGTATAAATTACTTTCCATAAATGACATGCTCTGTTGGAACCTTAGGGTAGATGACTATAACCGTAATATCTGTTTTCACCCTAGGGTAGATGATTATTAACTGCTTTACCCTGCTGTTTATGTTATAAGCTGGTACCAGTTGAGCCATTTCAGCCACTTTACCCATCTTGGTGTGACCCTCATGCCTAATGTGCATATCACTTCAGTATTACTGGCCACACAATAGAGAATTGTAAGGCATTCAAGAAGCAAGTTATGAACCTACTTAAGCATAGGGCCATCATACTGGATCGGAATGACCTAACCATCAATACTACTTCCTTGCTTAGCCATGGGGGAGATGATACAGTCAGTCCCATTAGAGGGGATGATGAGAAGTAAGATAGTCGAATCAGGCCAGATCAAGGAGGCCAACTTCTCGACTTTGGTGATGCGAAGTAATTCACAATGTTTACACTTTTTAGTGTTGTTTAATTTCAGTCTTGATTCATTTGGCTAAAGTCCAAGGCCATTTGATTTAAGTGTAGACCTTATCTTATCCTTTGAATAAAAATTTTCAATTGAATGTTTGTTCATTTCAATGTTCTAACTTTAAATACTCATGTTTGTCATCTCAATTCCCTCATTCAGGGAAATTATTCTCTTAAATTTTCTTGCGATCTAGATTATTCAATGTCCACTCTTTGATTCTCATATTAAAATGGGTATGAACATGTGTGCCTCTGAAAAAGAGCATAATGAAGTAGAAAAATTTTTGCAAAAATGTTGGAGTTATTAGCAAAAATGATAAGTCCCCACATGGAAATAGAAAAAAAATATACCACTCTGGCAACAAGAAAGAAAGAAAGAAAAGCTCATTATTAAGATCTTGAGCTGAAAAAATGAGAGTATACAAAAGCTAGCATAGCTAGTAATTCCTAATTCAGTAAAAAAGAATCAAAGAAAAAGAAATGCCTGCTAAGTCAAAATCCCAAAAGGGCAGCTTAGGCAAAAGTTAGGGCTCATTTTGAAAAGAACATGTACTTAAAATAAATCGGGTAACTACGCAAACTTTGAGATCAAAGCATTAATGCAAGAGATCACAACCGGCGCAACTTTTCTGTTGGACATCACTGTCATTTAAGATATGCTTTTGTCAAAGGACACAGAATGCGTATCAGTTGCAATATGAGAATCAACATTTGCGGATGTTGAAGAACTCAACTGGGGCAGAATTTTGTCACCTCTTTCTTTAGCTTTTCTTCCTTTTGCTTCCATAAGAGGATTTTTTGTTTGTCCAACAGACTCCAAAGGTTTTGTGATTCCTTCATGTCACTTGAGGTTTGTTCATTTAACAAGTTTTCAGGGTCTTGTGACCGACTTGATTTTCTATTAATTGGCTTCAATAAAAGAGGTTTATTCACCTAATAAACTTCCTCCTTAATAATTGAATTGGGGCAATATTGCATTGTCTTCGAGTTTCGATTTTCTGTCATTTATGCAAGGACTTTACGACCCATTTCTCTTTTCAGCACATTTGCTAGTATAGGTTCGTTCAGCTAATGGACTTCTTCCTCAATATATTCATCGGATAAGATTTGAGAGGATTAATAAAGACTGAATTGAATATTACTCTTTAGTGTTTTATTGTTAATTAGTTTCACATTAAAGAAATCAGGAACAACTTACTTGATACGGTCTGAACTGATGTGGAGTTGTTTACATGGATAAGACTCAGTAATTACCTTTGAAAAAGAAAAATAAAGAAAAACCTGCTAAGTTGAAAATCCGAAAGGGCGGCTTAGGCAAAAATTAGGACACCAAATTGAAGAAAGTCCATAACCGAAGATTTTGGATATTCAAGCAAAGACTTGAGATTGGAATAATGATGTGAGAAATTAAAACTGGGGCAAATTCTCAAGAAAATATTACTACCGATGATAGTCTGTTCTTGTTGAAAGGCATAAGGTGCATATTGATTGCAATATAAGAATTAGAGACTACACACGCTATGGAGCTTAAATTGGGGCAAAATTTTTACTGTCTTCACATTTTGCTGTCCTATTTGGAATAGGAATGAGTTACTTGACATGGTCTAGACCGGTATCAAGTTTATTTTATGAAAAACTAAGGTTCAATGCTTTTTGGAACAGAGCAGTTCACTAGAAAGAAGATAATTCTGGTGTTTTTAATTGGACACGTAGTCTGATGATGAAGATGAAAAATCGATTCCAGAGAGTGAGAATGGTTTGGTTAAGTCTTCCTTGAAAGCACAAGGTATATTTTCAAAAGACTTGCCTTGTTTTAAAATCAATTGGCAATACGCGGTTACGTCCCTTACCTTGTTTAAAAATCATTTAGTAGTATTCGGTTACGTTCCTTGCCTTGTTTAAAAATCATTTGGCAGTACGTGGTTACGTCCCTTGCCTTGTTTTGAAAATTTTAGCTCAATGCGATGTTTACCCTCGCTGATTTTCAAAATTTTCTCTCTGGCATGCGGTGATTCCCTTGTCAGATTCCAGTTTCTTTCGGTTTCATGCGATGATCCCATGGCCAATTCGCAAAGTATTATTCGCTGATTTAGAAAATTTTAGCTTAATGCGGTGTTTTTCCTTGCTAATTTCAAAATTTTCTTTCTAACATACGGCGATTCCTCTGTCAGATTCCCCATTTCTTTAGGTTTCATGCGGTGATTCCATGGCCGGTCCACGAAGTGTTCTTAGCTGATTTTGAAAATCTTAGCTTAATGCGGTGTTTACCTTTGCTGATTTCAAATTTTTCTTTCTGACATACGGCGATTCCTTTGTCAGATTCCTAATTTCTTTCGATTTCATGCGGTGGTCCCCTGGCCGATCTGCAAAGTATTCTTCGCTGATTTTGAAAATCTTAGCTTAATGCGGTGTTTACCCTTGCTTATTTTCAATTTTTCTTTCTGACATACGGCAATTCCTTTGTCATATTCCCAATTTCTTTTGGTTTCATGCGGTGGTTCCCTGGTCGATCTGCGAAGTATTCTTCGCTGATTTTGAAAATCTTAGCTTAATGCGGTGTTTACCTTTTCTGATGTCCAATTTTTCTTTCTCACATACGGCGATTCCTTTGTCAGATTCCCAATTTCTTTCGGTTTCATGCTGTGGTTCCCTGGCCGATTTGCGAAGTATTCTTTGCCGATTTTGAAAATCTTAGCTTAATGCGGTGTTTACCCTTACTAATTTTTAATTTTTCTTTCTGACATACGGCGAGTCCTTTGTCAGATTCCCAATTTCTTTCAGATTCATGTAGTGATTCCCTATCCAATTCGTGAAGTGTGATTCGCCAATTCTTGTTGTGGCATTTATTCTTGTTATATCCTAAATCCCACTATGCTTACTAAGTTCACTACAGGACAAAATTTGTGTTTCTTTATCTTTACTTGTTCTTTATAGGTAAACTTGAAAACCATCGATTTTCATCTTTCCCATTAACAAAACAAGTAAAGAGGGGCAACTGTCAAAACTGTATTTTGCCTTAACCCCACTCACCTTCACACCCATTTCCCTTCATTTTCTGCTCATCCTCACTATCTCACGTACTCTCTGCCAGCACACCTTCTACACCTCACGCTCTCTGTTCCGCATACCTAACTCTCATTTCCTTTTCACCCTTCTGCACCTCACGCTCTCTATTTTGTATGGTTGTCTCCCTCACTTTCAGTTCTGCAGGAGATCGTGCTTACCTTCCTACTCCACACTCCCTCCTTCCCGTGCATCATTCCTCTGCCCTTACACAACGCACTTCAGCACACACTTACATGGAGGTTTCTTTCTTTGGTCCCCAGTACTTCTACGCAGCAGTGATGCTCCCCTATCAGCACACACCTTCTACTCATCACGCACCCATGACAGCAAACCATGCTCTCCGTCTCATTCCACTACACACCAATTTCACGCATGAAGCAAGATGCACCAGTACGAATCCTCTCCCATACGTCCTCTGCAGCAACACTCATTCACGTACACACGCCCTCATGCCACTCATTGGTTCGTGCTGGCTTTGGCTATAAAAACAGAGGAGGAGGCTAAGGAATGAGGGAGGAAGAGAGTAATTTCTGGGTAGAGAGAGCAAGCTTCTGAAGAATACGGCCGTTGTTGCTTGGATATTTGAAGTTATGGGAAGGAGAAAAGTCATCTTCATTCTCAGATTGAAAGGTAACCCATAACTTGACTATTATGGAAATAAGCTAGAGCATCCCCGTGTCTCGGTCTGCCTCTGGGTAAAATATAGGATTCTTGGTTCAATTTTCTTTATATACAAGACAAATGGGGTGTTTCATTCAGTTTTGTTTTTTCGTAGTCCAAGTTTGATTTCATCTCAGATTATGGTTTGGGCTCTTGAATCCATTATTTGAATCATGATCATGTTGGGGTTTTGGACCAAATTTATTTCTGGATTATTTTGGGTGCCTTGAATTTAAAGTAAAATGGCACTGGCAGCTAGTTCCATCTTTGGATTTGCTACTGCACTTTGAATCCATTCAAATATTCTATTAATGCTTTGTTGATGGTATAGTGTTATTCTAAATCCTAAGGAAGACGTGATATCCCCTCTTTATATTTTCTCTCCCAATTAGTTCAAATTGTGATTCTGGGTCTGACAGAATGCTCTCAAGCACGAGTTTATTTTCACACCATTCTTGTTCGACCTTCTCTGTATATTCGTGGGTTTACAGTTTATTCCTTTTGTGGCTTTTCAATCATTCCATTTCATTGTGGGGGCTTGTGCTAGTGTTTTTATTCTATTTGTCCCATTTCATTTATTCTATTTTTAAATTTAATTTAATTATATTTATTTATTTTTTACGTATTTTATGTATTATTCTTTCTACTTCATTGTTTTATATTCTTTTTTGGTTTTTTATTTTTTTTATTTTGTTTTTGTTTTTATCATTCCATTCCATTCACCTATTTCAACTCCTCCACATAATATAAAATGTGTGTAACGCACCTTGTTTATGGTATAAAAATAATAAAAAAAATTAAAAATGAGGTCTCTCTTTTTCTTAATAAAAGTGGGCTTTAATGGCCCATTAAATTAAAATCTTTTAGTCCATTATTATTTTGGATTCCAAGGGCCCATTACCAATACTTTAATGAAGGTCTCAATGGCCCATTCCATTCCATTCTATTTGTTTCACCTATTTCAACTCCTCCACATAATATAACAGGTGTCCAATGCACCTTGTTTGTGGTGTATAAAAATAATAAAAAGTTTGAAATGAGATCTCTCTTTTTCTTAATAAAAGCGGACTTTAATGGCCCATTAAATTAAAATCTTTTAGTCCATTATTATTTTGGATTCCAATAGCTCATTACCAATACTTTAATGAAGGTCTCAATGGCCTACTTAAACAAATAAATCAGAAGTGTTTCCTAAAATTATAACACTTTGAAAATTATACTAAAAGTGATTCTAATCGACACTTTAGTAGTTCTTAGGGTTTTGGGTGATGACTCAATGCCTCCACATTGTCCAATTCTTAGGACTTTGAGTGAGGACTCGGTGCCTCTACATTGTCTAATTCTTAGGCTTTGAGTGAGGACCCAGTACCTCCACATTTTCCAACCCTTAAGACTTTGGGTGAGCCTCCACATTGTCCAATTCTTAGGCTTTGAGTGGGGTCCTAGTGCCTTCACATTGTTCTAATATTTTGACGTTGGGTGAGAAGTAAGTGTCTCCGCATAGTCATTCCCTTAACTTTGGGTGATGATTCATTGCCTCTACATTGTCTATTGTTTGTCCAAGGGAAGTGATTATATATCCTTCTCAAACTACGTAAACCTTGATCCCATTTTGGATACGTAGGTACTTATCTAGTAAGACATGTCTTGTTACTTCATTTTTCATCTTTTCGTCACATTAATAACATAAGGGGTAATTAAAATTAATATTAAAATAAAGCACAAGTGACTTAGGGTAACCATCCTTAGGGATGGACGTTGTAGAATGCTTAATACCTTCCCTATGCGTAATTAGACTCTCGAACCCATCATTTGGTTTCAAGGGCAGTTTTTTATTTTTTTTAAGATTCCAATTATCCTTATAATTAATTAGTGGCGACTCCGTTTTTAATCTCTGTATGTTTTTCCCTTTTGTCGTCTTATGGTCATGACTATGTCTTTTTCTGGCCGTCACATTGTAACAATGAGGTATCTAACTAAACTTGCTGAGCTTGGACCATAGGCATTGTGGAAGGACTCTTTCCTTCGGTATTTGTTTGAAATGTTTACTTACACTCTTTTCTTTTAAATTAAGATAGGGCTAAGGAGCTAATCAAAACCCATTAAAATGGGTTTGTTAAATTGCAAGGCCCACTGCTACTCCTATTTTAATAAAATCTTACTGGTCCTTGTTCCTATATATCTTGAGTGCAAAGAGTGTACCCAAATAAATTTCCATATTTATTTGATGTAGAGAGATTATTCTTGTCACTAGTGGTGACCTTTTACGATGTGGTAGTGATTAGCCCTTTTCACAAATCAAATGATCATAGGATAACTTCCTCAATGTAGATCTTTTTCTATTTTTTTTGGTGAGTGAAAATGTAGATTTTATTTGTTACTACTGAGTAAGGCGCGATGAAAATTTGGAATGAAAAGATCAATTTTATTCCGCTATTTATCTGCATGTTGGTGTGATTAAAACAATGTGGAAAACCCGCGGTCTCAAATTGAGTTTGATCTTGATCTACATTGTTATTGATAATAATGTGCTCATTACACTATCGTTGCATGCATTGTATATTGGGCATTTTATTGTTCCGGAATGTAGACATCCATAATGAAATAACAAGTGCCACATGGCCTGTGTCCTTGGGGTTGCACCATTCTCTTATCCAATCTGATCCTACGTGTTAGTAGCACTACGTAAGTTTCTTGCATTCTGAGTTTAATGTAAGAATTATTATTGTGAATTATTATTGTGCTAATGCTGTAGGAGATGAACAAGATTGATGCCTACAAACAAACCTGTCGTGACCCGAGGGAGCTTGTTGAAAGCTACAAGAAACGCTTTTTGGTAACATATGCGTAGCACTACATTCCTAAACTTGAGTTCACAAGGCCACTAAATTGCTGTGTTTTCCTTCATACACTTGTCTATAGGCACATCTATGAACTCAATCATTGGTGTCAGAATTCTAGAACTTCCTATAGGTGTCGAGTTCGAGGGCATAAGGCATCAAGTAGCAGGCGTTAATCTTAAGAAAGACTTCATCTCATCAAGTTGTTTCTTTCAATAGTCATAAACTTTCCAGAAGATGCCAATCTGCACCAACAACGTGAAGTTTAGGACAGGAATTTCTTGCATCGTTGTCCCATGTTAAAATTTTATTCATTGGTTATCACGAACCGTTTGTATTAGATAACTGTTAATGAGGTGTGCTAAGTATATAATTACTAAGGCGTTTGAAATTGTTAAACCAACCACGTATCCCTAACTATACTTTGTAGATCACGCTGAGATGCTACTAAACCACTGAGGTTGATGAAACTAGAGTCAAATTCGATCAACTCTTATTCTGCTCACACCTTAGATGGTGCGTCCACAAGGAGAAATATAAATACAAGGCACATTAAACATGGGAAACATTGTAAAATAACTACCATGCAATGATACCCGTTGTCATATACGCATAAACAAAGGTTCCAAGTTAGGACCCACAAAATACCACTGCTACATCCTTTAACTATGGCTACTAACAGGAGGAATCTTGTTGTGTGGAGGACTGAAAGGCAATGATGGTAGAAAAAATATATGTATATCTGTCAATCTCTGTTTCCTCTTCCACAAATCAAAAGAATGCGCGCCCATCCAAAATAGCAATTCAAGATTTTATGTAATAAGGCATAGCACTTTAACGGGAGTCAAACCCACAGCAGAAGGGAATCCATGGGAATGCAGAGAGCCATCAAGCATGCTACCTCAGCAACACCTTCCATATTTTCCTCATATATACTACCAATGACCATACAGCAAGCCCTGCTGAGATATAAAGCAAAACAACACCAGATCCTAATAAAAAGGCAGGCCCTCCGCGACTGAAAAGAAAAGAGAAATAAGACAGAGCACAATCAGGCATGTCAAATAGCGTTTTCTTCATCATAACAAATGATAACGAAAAATCCTAAAAATGGAAAAGGATACTCATACCTGCTGTCCCGGGTAGCAAGGAGAATGGTCAACGCTGTCATCTGTGTGGCTGTTTTCCACTTCCCCAGGTTATTTACAGCAACAGCCTGTTATATAAAGTTTCATATTATATGCTCAATAGAGTCAACACTTTTGCATATAGACTAGGCAGTTCATTCAAGTGTACATGAGGTAAAACAAACCTCTAAAAGCTTTCTATCCTTGGAAGCAGCCCATTCCCTGACCGCAGACATGGTTATCTACATGCAAGTTACAAAATGAGACATCTGCTTTCAATTCATAAATAAAGTGAGCGTATATTAGACAAGGTATGATGCCTTGAAAGGAAGCGAAAGAGAGGAGAAGGTATGGCTGTATTAATATATCCATTTCTCAGTTAAACAAATATGTTTGCCCACATACATGGAAATACGTACAAACACGCTCAAACTGGATCCAACCCAATAGTGACATTTCCAGTAAATCCTTACAAAATTTTGACACCATTTATTATGCTTAAGTAGAGTTTATCCAGTGTTATCAATTAAGAAATTATAAAAGCAATGCATGACATTTATTCACATGGTTCCCTCCAAATTTGTGTCCAGTCAACATGCGATCAACTGACTATAATATACAGATTGAGAAGACAATGATGGCATGATTTTCTAGGTCATGACAAGAGAAGAGGCTACAAAAGAGAAGTTACAGAGAAGTTAAAAGTTACAAAAGCAGCTATTAAGGAAGTTGCAGAGAGTGGTATAAAACAGAGTGGGAGGGAGGGGGAGGTTATGGGATCAAGCAGAATTTGGAATAGTGAGTGTAGGAGAGCCCTAGCCTCTCGAATTGCTAGGAACCTTGGGAGAGTCTAGCTGCTAGAAGTGCCAGAATATCATTTTATTCTGTACCAGTGTTGTTGTTTTGTATCAGTGTTATTGTTCTGTATCAGTGTTGCTGTCTTGTATAAGTGTTGTTACTCTATATCAGTGTGGTATTGTGGATGTTTCTGTGTGACAGTTGATAATTATAATAGAGAAGTGTAGTGTTATTCCAACATTTTAGTTCTATGTTTGTGGATTTTCATAAATTTGGTATCAGGGCCTTTCATGCCTTCATTGAGAGTCGGCCAACGCGGAAGGGGCGACCTGGAAATGATTGACCAGGGAAAGAGCTACTTGGCAAAAAGAGTGAAAGCCACCCTGAATAGGCAGACAGAGTGGGCCGTCGTGGTTATTGACTTTCGAAGGGGTGCAAAAAGGGCAGAAGTGTAGTTACACCTTGAGGACAAGGTGAATGTGCAGGGGGTAATGATAGACCCAGGGGCAAAACAGGCAGAAGTTACAAGAGATGAGGCAGTTACAAAAGAGAAGTTACAAAAGCAGTTATTAAGGACGTTACAGAGTGGTATAAAACAAAGTTTTGGGGGGGGGGGGCAGGTATTGGGGTCATGCAGAATTTGGAATAGTGAGTGCGGGAGAGCCCTAGCCTCCCGAGGTGCCAGAATATGTTTCAGTTTATTCTATACCAGTGTTGTTGTTCTATATCAGTGTTACTGTTTTGTATCAATGTCTGTGTTATTGTGGATGTTAGTTTGTTCCAACAATAATTATAATAGAGAAGTGTAGTGTGTTCCAACAGTTTAGTTCTGTTTGTGGGGTTTTTCCACCAGACTCCAACAAACAAATAATACTATCAGATCTAAAGGCCCCATGTGAAAGGAATTTATTTTCAATGTTTTCCACACTGCAGAAACAAACTGATGGACACTATCAGCACATTAATTCCCATCTTCCGAAGCTAGAGGTAGTCAATAGGTGCTAAAATAGAGAACAACCACAGGTGATCCCACATATAAATTTCCTTTAGACACACTCAAGAGTCAAGATCACCTAATTCATGTGTAAATCATTGGATTTCTATGGTTTCAGGAAAACAGATTATTCAACCTAACCTGTACTGGTACATCACAATTTGAGAAACTCTTAGGTAGACTAGGTCTGCTGTGATAGATAGGTGCACTAGACTAATAATGAGCGGCCATGTAAGCAAAGGTGGGACTCACTAAAAAGTTAATTAACATGCCTATATGGCTTCCATTTCCTGCCGTGAATAATAAGATCATTAATAGTTCTGGTTCCATGAAAACTACTAGAAATTTCAGATTCATTATATAGGTATGAGAATTAAACATAACACTGAACATTGTACAACAAAACATCATAGAAATAAATAACAAGGGAGATAAAAAATTAAACTTCAATCAAATGTAAGACATGAAGTAAAAAATGCAGATAAAAGAGAAAAGTATGTATTACCTCCCTACCAATTATGGCAATTGAAGGTACAGTCAGTAGCCATGGGGCTTGTTCAAAGATGGCAACTTCCAAAGATCTGGTACATAATAAGACCAATGTTGCAGCAACCATAAGCTGCATTCAGTAGTAGTTACATTTACAATAGAACTAAAATAGCTCTCGTACATATTATAAGAGAAACTTCAATGCATCAACTAAGCTCAAACCAAAATGCTATGAGTTGAGGAGAAATACCTTGTCAGCCACTGGATCTAAAAACGCACCAAATGTAGATTTTAATTTCATCTGCAGTGCAATTACATTAAAAATATAAAGGATTAATGCCTTAACTTAAACATTTCAAATCCTTTGGAGAAATGTTGCCTTTGCTGTTTGAAAGAGTTTTAAAGTACCTTCCGAGCAATATACCCATCAAGCCAATCCGTAACTGCTGCAGCTATGAATATACTTGTGGTAGTAACCGTTCCCCGCCAACCATCCATATAGAAGGCTAAACAAAATATCAGAATAATTAGCCCAGGAATCACATCAAACACAAGATGCCATTCTAGTAATTGTTGCAGTAGCAGACTCTGCAGAGTTCACCAGAAATGTTCAGCCTTGAAGTACTTAAAGAAAACAAGAACAAGTAGTATCACAAACATGCATAGCGAAAGTAAAGATTTAAAATACAATCTCAAATACCCTCCATTCATAGTAGGGTGGGAAAATTCCCCAAGTCACAGAAGAACCAATTGTGAAGCAACCTCAACATAAAAACCCGGGAATTAAAAAAAAAAAACCCACCAATGACAATGCCCAGATGAAAGCTACAAAATATAAGCATACTGGCAATAAGAAGCGGCACAGCGGCGACACGCCCTAGAGTCAAAATGGTGGGCAAGGTAAGCAATTTAGAATGCTGTTGCGAATCCTGCATAGACGGTGGAAGTGGCTCTTTCTGCAGGAGCTCGTCATTCTCGGAGCAGTCACGGTCCTTGGCCTCCGAACGCATTTCTACCACAAATCCAAACCTTGATGACGACCCAGCCCCACAACCGGAAAACCCCGACTTCTCCAAAGAGGAGGAGCTTGAATCACGCACGGAGGAGAAAGACGGAGATTTATGGTTGCCCCAAAACACAAACCCTAGCCTTTTAGAGTGAGCCTTATCGTGCGCCGGGGAAAGTATGTGAGCGCACGGTGTTATCCTCCACCCACGTTGACGATGTTGTATATTTCGGTTGCTCCATATTAGGGCCAACGCATGATTGGTTTTGGGTCCAGTGGCGGGAATGGCTGTGCGGACGTAGACAGAAGAAGCAGTTGCGGTGAGTTTAAGGGCTGACATGAATTGGGTTGGAGTTCAGAAATCAGAACAAACTGAAAGACAGCTACTTCTAATCTGTGTTTCGGGCTGAATTTGCGGAGTTTCTGATTCCTCGGATCAGAGGATTATGAGCAAAAGGGAGAAAAATAAATAATAATATTATTAGTATTATTCAATTTAGACATGGGCTGATAAATATTTAATTGAATTTGAAGAATGGGCTTACGAAAACTTACAATTGAATACCCACACGACTCTGAAGGTGTGATAAGCTTTAAGGAAAAAAAAAAACTTCATATTTTGAGAAATTTTACTTGTATGAATTTTTATAAAGTGTACATGATGTATTTTTGTGTCAACTTGCGTGCCCATCATTGATGTGATTGAATTTAAATTTTTAATTTACTCCATGAAATTTCTTGATATTTTTATGGTTTAAATTATATTATTCAATTTTATATTATTTATTTCATTAATATTTAATAATTATATTTTTTTGTCTATTTTAACAATAATTTTATTATATTTATATTTTTAATAATTTTATAATATTGTAAAATTATTATTCAAATAAATTGATGTTTAAAATAAAAAGAAATGAGTTTCAAAATATTATATTTTAGGCAATTGATTTATTTGATTGTTATTCTCAACAATAGTAAAACATCTCTACACATAAGCGGTAAAAGTGTGGGATTGTTTTCATAGAAGTAAATATATAATATTACTATAATATCATGCTATCATTGTTTGGATCCCACCAC